>JAQQSU010000608.1:0-20034 GCA_028627135.1 Pseudochirops cupreus | reverse complement strand
GGTGTTAATTTCTTCATTCAGGTTGTTGACTCTCTTTTCATGATTTTCTTGCAACATTCTTATTTCTCTTCCCAATTTTTCTTCCACTTCTCTCATTTGGTTTTCAAAATCTTTCTTCAGCTAATCTCTAGCTTTTTGGCAATCTTCATGTTTCTTGGAAGCTTTTGGGGTGGGAGTTCTGACTGCATTGTCTTCCTCCCTTTCCCTGCTTTGTTCCTTTTTTTCCCCAAAGAAGGAATCTAGGGTTTGGTTGCTGCTCTTACTTTGCTTCCTATGCTTATTCATGGTCGCCATTCAATGTTTTGTTTTGTTTTTTAATTAATTCTGTGGAACTCTGCTCCAGAGGGAACAGCTCTGTCCTAAATCACTGGGGTTTTCCCAGCTGCAGGGGCCTTTAGGAGGCTGCTGGGTCCCTCCTCAGCTCCAACTCACTGAACAAAAACCTCAGGACCACCACCGAAGACCGCAATCCAGATCCAGGCCGCTCAATGCGAGAGCACTTGGCCTCTGAACAATCGCTTGGCCCCCCTTCTGTCTGCAGGCCAGGAGCTCTGAAGCGCCAATGTGGAAGTGGGTGCAGAACCTCCACTTTCTGCTTCCTAGCCCTGGGGGTGGCTTGGCCGGACCCGCTTTTCTTCCCTGGTTTTTAGCCAAGTTCCAGTAATCTGAGTCCTTTTTCCTTATGGCTGGATAATTCTGGATACTGCCACACCAGCCGCAGATCTGCTCTCCTGAAGCTCCAGCTGTAGTGGGGCTCCGCTCGTCCAGCCACCCCTGGGGCAAAAGCCTCCTTTTCAGGCTGGGCTGGTCTCTGCTCTCAGAGTTGAAATGGTCGCTTTGAGCTGAGCTGCCTTCAGCAGGAAATATATCTGTGTGCGTTTTAGAGCCCTAGAATTTTTTTAGAGTCATATTTTTTGGGTATTTGATGTGGCTGTGTCGGAGCTGCGATTTCTTACTGCTCCTACGCCGCCATCTTGGCTCCATCCCCCTCACGTTGATTTTCCTACAGTACCACTTTCATAATTACATCTGTAGACCTTGTGTGGAGCAGCTAGATGGCTCAGTGGATAGAGTGCTGGGCCTGGAGTCAGGAAGACCTGAGTTCAAATCCAGCCTCAGACACTCACAGCTGTGTGACCTTGGGCAAGTCACTTAATCTCTGCTTTATCCACTGGAGAAGAAAATGGCAAACCATTCTAGCATATTTGCCAAGAAAATCCCATGTACAATATGGTTCACAGGGTCACGAAGAGTCAGGCATGACTAAACAACAAACCTTGTATAAAATGAGGGAGTTGGGGTAGATAACATATACAGTGCTGAGGCACCTATGTGGTTCAGTGGATAGAGTTCTTGGGTCTGAATTGAGAAAGGCTTGAGTTGAAATTCAGCCTCAGATCTTACTAGCTGTGTGCCTCTGGACAAGTCATTTCAACAATGTCTGCCTCAGTTTCCTCAGCTGTAAAATGAAGATAATAATAACACTTACCTCACAGGGCTGTTATAAAACTTAAACATGAGACACTGCAATCAATGACTATAGTAATCTGCTGTTTAATAAACCCAAAGACCCCAGCTCTGGATGTGGATAGCCCTCTCCATCAGGAGTCTTTTGTAGTCTTCTAACCTTGCATTGCTGAGAGGAGTCCAGTCTAGCAAAGTTCGTCTTCACACATATGATGTGTCTGTAATTGTGTACAAAGTTCTCCTGGTTCTGCTTTCATATACTACTCCTAGGGCTATATCCCAAAGAGATCATACAAGTGGGAAAAGGACCTGTATGGACAAAAATATGTATAGCAGCTCTTTTTGTGGTGACAGAGAATTGGGAATTAAGGGGATGCCCCTCAGTTGGGGGATGGCTAAACAAGCTGTGGTATATGAATGTAATGGAACACTGTTGTGCTATAGTGAATGAGGAGGAGACGAACTTCATAATAACCGGAGAGACTTATATAAACTGATGCTGAGCGAGGAGAGCAAGGTTAGAAGACTACGAAAGACTCCTGATGCAGAGGGCTCTCCACATCCAGAGAAAGAACTGCAGAGTCTGGATGCAGATTGAAGCAAACTACTCGCTCTCTCTCTTTTGGGTTTTGTTTTGTTCTGTTCCTTCTTTCTCACTGTTCACCCCATTGGTTATAATCCTTCTTTGCAACTTGACTAATGTTCAGTGTGAAGGTATTTGTAGAACCTATATTTGATTGCATGCCACCATGGAGGTGGGGAGAGGAGAGAGAGGGGGAGCAAATTTGAAACTCAAGGGATTGTGGAACTGAATGTTGTAAACTAAAAGTAAATAAATAAATTTAAATTAAAAAAAACAACACATTGCCTAGAACATAATAAGCAATTAATAAATGCTTGTTCTTTTCTCCTTCTTTAACTGCAAAAATTCTACTGATGTCCCTCCCTTTGTTCAAGAACTTATACATTAAAGGCCCTTTAATAACCGGGTTGTATATTACCTAACCTGTGATACCTTACTGTTCTCTAGTATAGGAAAATGTCAGCACCTTGAGGGCATGGACTGTTGTGTTTTTGTCTTCTTATCTCCAATGATTAGCAGTGTCCCACATAAACTGTTAAATAAATGCCTGGCAAATTAAAGCCAAATTAAAGTTCTAAATAAAATAGCTTGTTTTCTGGTTCTAATATCCTTATTCAGATATCTGGTTCTGTATTGATGTCCCCATCTATATCCATTGGATTTCCTATTCTTCTCTTTATCCATGCAAAACTTTTGTTGTTCAATCATTTTTCAGTTGTGCCCAACTCTTTGTGACCCCATTTGGGGCTTTCTTCGCAGAGATACTGGAGTAGCTTTGCCATGTCCTTCTCTGGCATGGTTCTCTGGTTGGTTCAGAATGAAGTATGAAGACCCAAAATGAAGGCGAAAGATTAAGAGAGACTGGAAACATTAACACTTCTTTGTTGACTCTGGGAAAATGTATTAATGCTCTAAGGAACAGCCAGAAGTCAAAGTTGCAACAGCATGTGCCCTTCCGAGAAAGTAAACTTACCCATTATTTTCAAAGCTTTTTTAATGGCAAAGGGAAAATATACTTGATAGTCAGCATTAGTTAGTGTTGTTCTGCCTACAATGAAACGTTCAACGTGTTGAAGTTCTCAGCTGTTGCACAAAAAGTTTTTGTTCCAGACATTTTAAATTTTTCTCAAGAGAAACTATTTGGCCAGACGAAATCTTCCAGAGATACATCATTCATTGCTAATAATGCAGATACTAAAATGCTAGAAATGAAGAGAACCACCATTGAATGGGAGAGGGGTCTTGAGGATTTGACAGAAGATGAAGAACTGAAGTCTGAACCCTCACTAGGCAAACAGGTTAAGTGACTTGCCCAGGGTCACGCAGCTGGTAAGTGTTTGAGATGGGTTTTGAACTCAGGAATTCCTGACTCCAGGTCAGTGCTCTACCCATTGCACCATCTAGTCACCCAATGTAAAATTTGTTTATACTTCAATAAAGGCCTTTCTCCTCCTTCCCTGACAACTATGGGTTAATTACCACATTGATCTCTCCTCTTTCTGAATGGAGAGACAATATGGTGTTAGATTTGGAGTCAGCAAGAGCTGGGTTCAAATTGTGCCTTTGACACTTGCTGTGTGACTATGGACAAGTCACTTAATATTTGGAACCTGTAAAATGCTTGTAGTACCTACCTCACAGGGTAGGTGATGCTCCAATGAGGTAATGTAGATAAAGTGCTTCATAAACCTAAAGCACTCTATGTATGCTAGCTATGACTCACTGTGTAGAGTTCAGACCCTGTACAGTTGGTCCCTTATTTACAATCTTATATTATTCTCTAATTATTTCAAGACTGATAAGCTCCTTCAGGGCAGGGATTATTTCTTATTAAAGGGAGGAAATTTCTGGAGAACTTGAAGCAAAGAGGAAGAAAAAGAAACCTAGGAAAAAACCTTTGATGACTTTTATTACACCAGAAGCTCTCAGTCTGGGATCCACGGAGAGATTTCAGCAGATGCATGAACTTAGATGGAAAAAAAAATTGCATTTTAATTTTCACTAGCTTTTGCTTTCCTTTGAAATCCTATATATTTTATTTTATGCGTTTAAAAACATTATTCTTAAAAGGAGTCCTTAGGCTTCATGAGACTGTCACGGGGGTCCAGGACATTAAAAATGTTAAGAACCCCTGCTTTAAATCAACCAAGAACCCCTGTTTTAAAATAAAGTACTGACTCCTTAACCTGGCATTCAAGGTTTTCCACAATCTGGTTCCAACCTGCCTGTCCAGATTCTTTTCATACTACTTACACACATACACACTTCCAGTCAAACTGGACTCCTTGCTGCTCTCTGTCCCATTTTGCTGTCTTGTCCCTATGTGCATTCCTACAGTTTATCCCCCACGTTTAGAACACACTCCCTCCACCTCTCTTTTTCTCCATCTGTTGAAATCCTTCTCTTCCCTCAAAATCCAACTCATTTCTTTCTTCTCTAAGTAACCTTACCTAGATGGCCCCGGATGAAAGTGATAGCTACTCCTCAAATTTTCTTATACTTTGTATAAAATCTCCCATTTTATGCCTTTATCACAATCTACTTTGTACACATACATACATACATATATGTGTATGTGTGTGTGTGTATATATATATATATATATATATATATTTGTTACCTACCTTATTCTTCTAATTGGATTATAAACTCCTTGAGCTTTTTTTTTTCTTTGTATTACCAAGAACTGGTATAGTGCTTTGCAAATAATATCTGCTTAATAAATATTTGTTGGGTTATATTGAATAAATAACTTGGTTTGCTCATAAAATGATCATGTTTATGCATTAAATTTGAAAGTACAGTTTATATAGACAATAATCCCAAGTTTACTAATTGAATCTCTTCCCAAATGTTCTCAATTTTTGTTGTAAATGAAGCCGCAGATGAACTTTAAGGAATTGAATACAGTTGGGTTCTCGGGAGTTTATGCAGTGAGCAGAAACTCAAAAAAAGAAAAAAGGAAAAAGCCTTTAACATGAAGGTAAAAACAAAGATAAGATCTCCGCTGTACCAAGCAGATAATACAGAAAACATTTTTAGACAAGGAGATAGGGCAGAAAGACAGGAAATGAAAGAACCTTGGAGTGGTCTTTGGGCACTGTTGGAATGGTGGTGTCTTCCTTTTAAAAAAAAAATCTTTTCCAATTAATAGAGCACCGGCCCTGGAGTCAGGAGGAACTGAGTTCAAATGCAGCCTCAGACACTTGACACACTTACTAGCCATGTGACTTTGGGCAAGTTACTTAACCTCAATTGCCCTCCAAAAATAAAAATTTTTTTTCTATTAACAAGAATCTCACCTCCCCCAGCTGCATCTCTAATACCTGCTCCATGACACCCCCTTCCCAAAGAAAACCTCTTGTAGTAAATATGCATAGTCATGCAAAACAAATTACTGTACTGGCCATATCAAAAAATGTGTGTTTCATTCAGTATATTTAATACATCTCTTCTCTTGGTGCCTTCCATTTTTTAGGTTCTGGGAACACAATCTCTATCAATTTGTATTTCCTTGTATTTCTCTTGTATCAACAAATAAGGTCAATCCAGAGCTTATCCATGTGGACAAATCCCAAGTCAGAATGAGAAACTTCTGGAACCCAAGAGGCCTTTCTCCACTGGGGCCAGGGTGAAGTGGTGTGGCACCACTGTGGCATGGTGCTCCTTGAGTGCAAAGCTTCATAAACCAACGAAGGTCCAGGGAACTGTAGTTAAGTATAATAGCTAGAATATGTAGGTACCATCCAGTATGGGACTAGATATTCTTTGAGGGAGGAAAAAACCCTTTAATTACCTTATTTTCTGATGTACTATTTCTGAACATATCTACTTTCTTCTCCCTTTCTTTACAAGAAACTAAAAATCTCACTCTTGGGAGTCTCAGATATGTGGGCGATGAAGAAGAAATCAAAGAACATGGTTGCTGGTGCCAGGGCACCTGGGGAAATGTAGCTGAAGATGACAAAGGAGGATGGATAATTAGCAATTGGGACTGACACATCGGTTGACTGAGGAAGCCAAGCAGGACAGGGAACAAGAAGATTGAGGAAGGCTCAGTGCCTTGAGTTGGGGTTCAGAGACACAAGAAGCAAAGAAAGTGATGAAAAGTGAAACCTTGGGGCCTGGGGCAAGGAACTTCTGGGGTGATGCCTACTGCCCTAGGGGCTTGAATATTCATGTATACTCTCTGGCTACCACCACCCCAACCTGTTAAATAGACCTTTTGTCAATAGGACTATATATCGCTTCTTTCTGAATTGTCACCAAAAGCAACATTCACTTCTTTTATCGCTTTGTTTTGCTATTTTCATGGACTTGTGAGAGCTGAAGCTTTGCCTGGGCTGAAGCAAACTCCTACACTACTGGTGCAAGGTGCAGGAAGAGTACTATAGGTTGTTTTCCAAAGGAATAGACTTCAGAAATCTTTTGTGGAGAAAGCCAGACAGCAGTATATAGATATGGTATTTTAAGTATTTTATTCATCATGCTAAACAAAATTCCAAATGGTTTCCATCTTTCCAAAATTTGGGGACAGGAGGAAGTTCTAGAAAAAACCTGTTTCTACTCCAACCTTCTCTGCACCTCCACCTTCTCAACATTTTTCCATATTTTGTTTACTCTAGGCCTTCTAGTTGCTACCTAAAGATCTTTTTAAAAAATATGTTACCAGCCCCAGCCCTTAGGGGGACATCCCTAAACAAATATTTACTGAGTGACAGATTTATGTTTAAATAAAATGTCCTCAGCTAGGTGGTTCAGTGGATAGAGTACCAGGTCTGGAGTCAGGAAGGCTCATCTTCAGATAATTACTAGCTATGTGACCCTGGACAAGTCACTTCACTCTATTTGCCTCAGTTCCTCATCTGGAAAATGAACTGGAGAAGGAAATGACAAACCACTCTAATATCTCTGCCAAGAAAATCCCAAACAGGGTCATGGAAAGTTGGAACATTTTCCCTTCCCCTAATCCCATGTATATACCAATTCTCCCAATCACCACAAACATAACAACATACTGCCTTGCCCTCCTACACATACTTCACATACACCCATTGATCACTACTATAGAAACACACACACATAACACTCCCACCTCAACTAGCACACGTGTACTCACTTGTAATTCGTATACAGCATCACACATGCATATACCTATAGCATCCCTACAGGTTCCCCCCCCTCCCCCCCTGCTGTGCCTGCCTGGCATTTTCTCTGAATAAGAAGAGAATTCAATCCGATTTTGCTTTTTCCACTTTGGAGAATGTATTTTCCAGCTTCTTTATTTGTTACTGAAAAAGAGGAGGATTATGCTGAAGGTTGTTCTGTGTTGCCCAGCTTGGTCTAAGAAATATGAGTTTGATGGAAGTAAACAGTTGTTGATGCTGTTCATGAGGTGTTCGCAAAATGTCAAAATCTCGCGCAACTTATGATAGTTAATAAAATTGACTCCAACTTCATTGTTTACAGGATTTTAGAGTTGAGAAGGACCAAAGACATCGGGTCCAACAGACTGAAGAAACCAAAGCCCAGGGAGCGTAAGCATGCTCAACATCTCATAGCTAGTAAGTAACAGCCAAAATTCACTCCAAATCCAGGATCTAATATCTCATCCAATGTATCTTCTGCTTCTTCATATGGGAAGATCTTTGTTACTTGGTAGAGTAGGGTAGAAAGAAGTGGAGTAAGTCAAAAGCAGGGCTATTAACTCTGCCAAGAAAGTTTGAGAATCATTCTCATGTGGGAAGAGCAAAACTGGAAGGGGTAGCATGAAATTCAAACTGATCTATTTCCTGAGCAAATAGCTAATTAACAAAGGCAGTACCGATTTGTGGACATGGGCAGGTCTTGGAGTCAAAAGAACCTGGATTCATTTCCTGCCTTGGATACTTAACTAGCTGTGTGGTCATGAGCAAATCACTAACCGTTTTGTGCCTTCGTTTCTTCAAATGTAAAATGGGGATCATAATATTTCTAGCACCTACAATCATAGGGATGTTGTGAGGGTCAAATGATATAAGGTATGTAGAGTATTTTGCAAATTTTAAATCACTACGATGAATAGCAATTGCAAACATGTTACTGGGCTATTTGCTTTCCTCCCCCAGACCCAGAGTATGGCTCCTACAAGAACCAGAAAAAAACTACAAAAATGCAATTTTCCTTCCTTCCTGAGCTACAGCAATTTGGATGTAGCCTGCTCACCTGCAGCACCAAGGAAAATTAGGAAGCCCTGAGAAAGCTTTTTCCTGTTCTTGCCCCACTTCATGGGTCTTTTACCACGTGGCTTTAGTGTTCTACTCTTTTCCTATCAAAACAAATTCTCAGGAAAGGGTCTAAAATTCCCTTTCTAAAGAGGATTTGCCTTTTAAAAAAAGATTGCAGACACAACCTAGTGGAATGACATTGTAGGCTGAACCAGAGGTAGTTTGTGTGATGGAATGAGCTATTATCTGGAAATTAGGAAACCTGGGTCCTCATTCCAGTTCTTCCTCTAAATTGGGGTGTGACCTCAGGCATGTAACTTAACACTCTCAGCTTCTTTCAAGGAGTAAGAAGGAAGGTATCTGCTCAGAGGAGGTGGGAGGGAAGGAGAAGATAAGCAGAGACCTACCTAATAGCCCTGAAGATTACCACATATCACATGCATTTTTTTATGTGCTGATCCTGCTTTCTGGAAAGATAGACACACGACACAAGTGGGTTTGCCAAATAAGTAATTTTATTTAAGTGGCTGTCATACACAATATCTGTAAAATACTATGACTTTACCCCAGTCCATCCTGTATCATAAGATTTAAAGCTGAAAAGGATCTTAAAGATTGTCTAATCCACCCCCCTCATTTTATAGATGAAGAAACTGAGTCCCCTATAGGTAAAGTGACTTGCCCAAGGTTATACATAGAGCAAGTTGCAGAGCCAGGATTTGAATTCAGGTCCTTTGACCTCAAATTCAATGCTCTTTCCCCTACAGCTTTCTGACTGTCTCTCTTGGGATGGAACAAAATGGGATTCTTCCCCAAATACCACTGACAAAGGAATTTAGGACTGTGGATCAGTGGCTTATTCTTTTAAATCAAATACACTAATTAAGCCATAGTATGGCTTAGGATAGTTACCTCCTGAGGGAGGAAGTCAATGGGAAATGACGTTTTTGCACGTTACCAACATAGGCAGGAATTTCTAATTCAAACCACCAGAAGGGCTTACCTAGGAAGAGTGGGTGACTGCCTAGTGGATATGATTTGAGGTATTTGGGGCAGGCTCTCTTCCCAGAAGTCTCTTCCCCAACCCGTCACAGTGCCTAAAATTCCACCTTTAAAAATTAATTCCTTTTGGTCTGGAAGACTTTTTCAAGCGACTAGAATGCAAATGTCCCACGGAAGTAGAACACCTAAAAAATGTCAGCTAACACTCTAGTAAGAATTAGCTAGCAGAAAACAGGGCAAGGAGAATTGTCACACAGAATAGGCGACTAATAAGGTGGAACCAAGAAGGGAAAAGGTGGAGTTGTGGGGACTGGGGACAAGGTGGTAGAGGAGAGGGCAGGGAAGTTTCCTAAATACAAACTGCTGAATTCACAATTCTGCTGAGAGCTAGGCCTATTCACTGACATTTCTACCCAAGCAAACAAGAATAAACAAACCAGACCACCTTTTTCAAAAGGAAATTACTAGCCCTCATGGACTGTCATCAGAAGATACAAGGTGCTAAGCATCCAGCTAAAGCTTTTTCCTGAATGTAATTAGCAGAACAGCATCTAGCTATGTCTCCCACACACCTCATCTGTGTGAAGAAAGGTAGTTGCAAATCATAGCCTCTCCATACCTTCTTATCTTGTACAGTTCCCATCATTGTCTTTCTGGAAATCCCCCTCAGAGGATTCACCGAGTGAGCTGGAGGCTTCCCTCTTGTTCTCCCATTTGGTTCAATTCCTCTAGTAGCATGTCAACTAGCTGGTCTTTAGACAAAAATCATATATCAAATAAAACAGATAAATTTTTGTAGATGATCTAAGAATTGTGTGATTCTGTGTCCTACTAACAACCCGTGGGATAGGGAGGAAGAGGTGCTTCATAGAGAGTAGTTGCTTAATAAATGTGTGTTACATGGAATTAAATTGAATGGGCATTGCAAAAGGGCAAGATTTGGATAGAAGCTAGACTTCAGGAGGTACTTATGGATTTCTCTATACTCCAACACCCAAAGAAGGGTTAAAACTTTGTTTAAAGTCCAACCTCCTCCCATTCCCTAGGACCCAGCAGAATACCAGGTATCCCATAAGTACTCCATGAATATGTAGTGACTGATTAAATGACCTGATAAAAGAGAGACAGAATACAAACAGAATGAAGGAGGAAAAGAACAGGAGAAGAGTGGAATAAAGGAAAAATGAAGGGCAGGAGGTGGGGCTGGGACAAAGACACAAATACACATGGATCATGTGGCCCTTAGAGGTATAAATAGTGTAGGAATTTATTATTAGCCTTATTCTACCAAAAAAAAAAAGGAGCAACAGTGACACCCACATCTATGACAAGGCCTAGACAGTTCTGCCATTTTTTTTTGCCTCAACTTCCATAGTGAGTAAAACTGTTACACTGGGAAGTTCCCTGTGAACATAAGCTAGAAAGGAAAATGGCTCACTGAGGAAGGAGGAGGTAAGAATAAAGAAGTATGAGAAGAAAATCTAGGGCAAACTCCAAATTTCCTCTTTGTTCTGAATCACCATTTGTCTTTTCATAACAGGTCCTCTAGATGGCCCTAGATGCTGGCCTGTCTGCTTTTTTCAGCTGGCTGTATCCATTTTGAGCTGAGCAGGGACCTCCTTTCTGGTCTGCCCTCTACTAGGCATTTTTCCTGCTCTTCTCCCACTGTCTCTTAAGCTCCTGCCATCAATTCCAACCCTAAGCCTATTGCCACCAGGTAGGTTGACCAGATGACTTCTGGGGAATTGTGTAGAACCAAGTTCCTGGGGACTTCTGAAATTTATTATTTCCTTTGGAATAGTTTCAGCCTCCTTTCCACATCACTCTGCCCATACCCACACCCCAGCCCTGGAAAAGCTAAAAGCAATAGCCACTGTTGAGATACCCCTTTGAAAATGGGCTATTCCCACAGTGGCTGTTTTCCCAACCAGACCACTTGTCTATTCTCTCAGATCATAGATCTAGAGCTAAAAGGGACCTCAGAAGCCATCCACTCCAACACCCTAATTTCCCAGCTAAAAGAAGCTGAGCCCCAGGGAAGTGAAATCACTTGCTGAAGGTCACACAGTGGTCAGCATCTGAGGCAGGATTTGAACCCAGTTTATCTGGCTCCAGAGCTACTAGACCACATTTCTTCCATTGTTTCACCTTCTCTGCCTTCCCTTTTTGGCCCAGCGTAGCTTTTTTTCCCCTCCTCTTCCCTCTGGTGTAGGTGAACTCTGGCTTGGAGGCAGGGAAAACCCCATAATCTGCCCCAGTATCAGGGCTGGCCCATTGTTTTTGCAGGATGGTCCACGTGACAGGTCCCCAGAATTTCCATGCATCTCTTACCACCCTAAATATTATCTTACCTAAGGGCTTCTTTCTTCTGCTCTGAGAGCTGGCCCTCCTCTCTACCTCAGCCCCTTGATGTCCTTGAGGCCAATCAACGAGGCAGTATTTTCTCAACCAAAAATGTCTGTCTATACATTCTCTACTATATGATTTTGTCCATCATCACACACACATGCACACAGAGATTTATACACACATTTCTATTCATAGCCCTTGGCTTTCCCACGTGCACTGTCATATGCTGGCTGTAACTGGACATCAGCATGAAGCTGCTATTGAGATGAATGAAGAGCTGGTATTGGTTCTGACTTTGAGTGCTTTCTAAGTCGAAGGAAATCATTCCTAATTCAAGATGTTGGTACATCAGGGGGTGTGGAGGGCAGGACAAAAGAAAGACAGAGAAACTACCACACAGAAGACATCACTCTTCCCCCAACAGCCCCCATAGATAGAGCATGGAGTTTGTCTCCTCCAAAACTTACAAGAGATTATTACAAAGAAAAGTCCTTAATGGAGAAGGAACATGACCCCTGCCATCCTCTTGAAGGCCTATGGGCCTCAATTAGCTGTCTCTTCCAAAACATGCAATAGACAAAGACACACTGCAAACCTGTTAACCCTCTGAGCTCTGCTCATGCCTTCGCTTGACTGGTAGTCCAAGAATGGCATGAAGCAAACTACTTGCATACACTGAATGCCTATTTTCTCCTTTAGCATGATAGAAAAACTAGGTTTCAACAGTGGGCCTGGGCAGTGGGCTATATTAAGAAGCAGTTTATCCCTGAGGAAGGGATGATCTAATCCTCAACTATGCCCAGGAACTCCTATTCCCTCATGAGGTACCCCAAAAAATCTGTGAATGAAGGGCCCAAAGGAAGAAGATAACAGGTTCTGGAGTTGGTTTTGAACATGGAATCAATCCTTGTATTCAAACTCCTTAAGGGGTCAGACCCTGAATGTCCTCCTCCTGCCCACAACCAACCGAAAAGTTGGTCACCAGGTATCTATACTTCCTGATGCCAGAAAAAGAATGATATTTCTTCTGAATTTTAAGACTGATGATAAAAAGGTCAGGATAGAGAAAATAAAACCAGTATTTCACCTACAAGCCAAGTCCTGGAGTTGGCTTGGGGTGGAAGGTTTCTGGTCATGGATCCCCTTCTTCAACCCCTATTCTCACTCTCCCCAGTTTTTCAGGAAAAGGAATCTTAATTGCTTCTATTATATTTTAAGCCCAACTTTTTTTTCAGTGTATGCAAACTGTCCTCTGACCCTCTAAGTCAGGGCCAAGGAAAAGCAACTATACCCTACTTTTACATTTTTCTGCTTTTGCTCATAGGGAAAATGGGGCCTCCTAATTGAAATAGCAAATACAAAAAGGTCTATAATTCACAGTTTCCATTCTCTTTACTAGGCTCTTGCACATTCCCCCACAATTGGCCTCCATTAACTCCAAGCCCTCCACTGTACAATAGCTCTTACCAGTTTGGCTCAAAGGGTTAATAAACCGGGGCTTCTCATACACATAAGACACAAGCTCATTCACCAATAGAAACACAAGAACCAGTTAAACTCCACAGCATTAAGGTTTCCTATAGCGGTTCTTTGGGGTTTCACCACACCCTGTTTTGTCGCAGTTGAGAGCACCTGGATTCTTCCCCAACCCAATGCTCCCCAAGAGACTGGGAAGCTCATGGGTGATGGCCCGTTCAATCTTCTCCAGAAAGCATCCTCCCATGTAGGAGCACTGCTGAGAGAGAAGCTTGAAACTAGAGATAGGATTGATGCCAAAGAAGTCCTTATAGGCCTCACGATTGGGGAGGTCAAACTTGCTAACATTGGTCTTTGCCAGAATGGTCTTGAAGATGTAGAACTTATCTGGATCCTCCACAATGTCCTTGAAGACCAATTCCCCATCACTAAAGAAGGTCATTTTGTCCTTGTAGGTCTGTAAATAACGGTCAACCAAGAGAGCATGAATGCGTACCCGGATGGCATGCTGACGGATGAAGGCAATCTTATTCTCCATCCTGTTCTCAATCACCTGGTTCAGATCTTCCAAAAGGGAGATTTCTTCTTTGAGGAAAAGCTCCCGGTGTGTGTCAGGCTTGTAGTCTTGGGGCCAAAAGGAGCTGACATAAACTCTTGGGGGTTCTGTGACATTAATGAGAGGGGCCAAGCTCCAAAAGAGGGCACCATAAACCCGCATGAGCATCTGAGTGGCCAGATTGTCAGCTTTGTTCAGTATTATTCTTATTTGGGATTCACGGCCTTTTAGTTGGCGAAAGAGCATCTCCAGCTCCAGACCCACATCTAGTTTGGTTGGATCAAAGACAACAAAGATGAGATCAGCTCTGTCAATGAACCACTGGCACACATCATTAAATGGGTAACCTTTGGAAGAAAGAAGCAAAAGGTGAAATTAAGTTAGCATTCTCCTCAGTACCTTGAACCTCCCCATTATGCTGATCTATAGAAATAAGAACACTTAGCATCCTTTAGGTTTCTAAACAGTTTTACAACAACTTAAACGCATGTCTCTAGCTTCTTCTTTCATACCATCAATTTTTGTCCTCTAGTGGATGAAGCCCAGAAGAACTTCTTCCAACTTTGACCAAGAATCTAAGTCTCCAATTGTGTTCATCCTAAATTAAGGGGTTCCAAGCTTCAAATAAGCTGTCCCTCTAGGCTCTAGATTGACAAATTAAATGGATTTATTGGGAGGTAAATTTTATCTTTAAGCAAAGATATTTCTCGTCTCTGAACATGTAGTAGGGTAGAGAGAGCATGGGCAATGAGTTTGATGTAGGAGGTAGGATCTGGAGACCTGGAAAAGAAGACCAAAAGGAAATGGCTTTGTCCTCTCACCTGTACAAGGTCAGCACCCTTGATATCACTTGAGTATGTGAATTATACTCAGTAGTGTGAAGTGCATCACTTATTCACTTATTCCCACAAGTACCAGATTCAGAAACTCATTTTACATCTGCCTGTGATCCCTGGTAGTGGTGGTACTACAGTGAACTTCCATGCCCTTAGTCTAGGGTTTGCCCAGCCTTCTGATCCTCAACTCCACTCTAGAGGTCAATTCAGTTCTGGGAATATACCCAAGGCAAACCCACAGGGGAGATGGAAGTTTTAAGAATGGAGTAGAGTGTCTCATCTTGAGTAATCCCTTCAATTCCAGTCCCTGATTGGACAAAGGCCAACTTGAGAAGGTCACATGAACAGTGGATAGAGTACTGGCCTTGGAGTTAGGAAGATCTAAATTCAAATCCTGTCTCTAACATTTTCTAGCTATGTGACCATGGACAAGTCACTTGACCTCTCTAGGCCTCAGCTTCTTCATCTATAAAAAGAAAGGGTTATATTAGAGAACACCTAAGATTCCTTCCATCTCTAAATCTGTGCTTCTATAAATGCACTTAGATAGGGAACTATGCTTTAGAAACCTGACTTCTCACTTACTATTCCAGATCAAAACTAACTTAACCCCAGACTGAATCTTCAGGGCTCACTTTATATTATATCAGTACCTCCAAGGTCTAGCATAGACTGCTTTAGAACCAGCATGGCCCTAGAGTGCAGGAGCAGGGTCATTCCCTCTGTAGTCTGGGATGATGATGGGGCACATATCATCTTCCAATCCAGCAAATGCCGGAAGGTTCACCAGATGACACAGAGAGACAGTGTGACATAGAGGTCTTGAAGTTGGGAAGACTCTATCTTTGTCTAACCTTGGGTAAGTCTGTTGACCTCTCTGGCTCTCAGTTTCCTCATCTGTAAAAAGAAGGGGCTGGACTAGATGACCCTCCCCCCTCCAAGATCTGTTCCTGCTAGACATCTGTGATGCATTGATGTAGTATTCCATTCTCCCTCTCCCCACACACCTTGCCCCCAAATTACCTCGCTCTTGCTGCTTGCGGTTTTCAATGATACCCGGTGTGTCCACAAAAGTGACCCTCTCCAAAAGCTTGTGAGGGACCTCTATGCCAATCAGTTTTTCCAGGAAGTTCTGGCCAAACTTTTCAAGGGGTGAGAAGGAACGAGCACTGTCAGCAGCCATGACGATGCCCTCGATGGTTTTCAGCTTAGGGCCATGCATGAGGACTGTGAACTCAGAAGTGGTGGGCTCAGCACCTGTGCCACAAAGAGGGAAGTGATGGCAGGTGTTATGGTCTCTGTATGTGTGGAGATGACTACAGGAAGCATTCCAAGCATTCTATATCTGCCATTAAAAGTGTTTCTGTGTTTGATGAATCATTAGCCTGTAATTTCTACTGCCACAATGTCTGTCTCTCATATCTGTTTTTGTTTTCCACATTCTGCTTGTCACCCCTCTCTGGTCCTGGACCTCTGATCTCCCACTTT
Source organism: Pseudochirops cupreus (assembly GCA_028627135.1). NCBI lineage: Eukaryota > Metazoa > Chordata > Mammalia > Diprotodontia > Pseudocheiridae > Pseudochirops > Pseudochirops cupreus. The sequence continues at coordinate 4,071 of JAQQSU010000608.1, read as the reverse complement.
ATCCATTAACAATAGCTTCCTGACTGACCTCCTTAAGGAAAAGACAACTCTTGACTAGAGTCAAAAGTGGTCTGGTCTGAATTGGGAGGAAAGTTAGCATAAATCCCAAAGCCATGCCAGAGAGGTACTGGGGGGGGGGGGGGTGGAAAGGGTGGACGGGTGGTGTGGAGAAGTTGGTGGAAAGACAGTTTTAGAGCCCCAAGACCAAGCAAAGATTTGAGTTCAGGAGACAGATTGCCAGAGCAGAGATCAGGGTCAAGGAATCTAGCTCAGGAATCCAAAATGCAGAAAGTGTCAGGAACTACACCATTTGTAGGAGTGAATTTGATTCCCCAAAATTTAAGTCTTTTTATTGTAACTGCTTGTTTTCACCATCTATAACTCTTGGCACTGTGGTTATGGGTAGAGTCTGTTCAGGTGATTGATCTATTAAATGTCTAAAACTGAGTTTGGGGTTTTTTTGACAGAACATGTCCCATGGCAACATTGGCCGCTTTAGCTTAGATAATGAACTATTTCATATATCAAAAAAGAGTTGAAGCATATCAATTCATCAGTTGAAGCATGCCTCCCAGAAGTCCATCTGGGTAAGTGACAACACTTTTGTCCAACTGGTCCATTAAGTCAGATATCTATGTATTGGAATGGCAATTCAAAATGGTAATGCTGTCAATGGTTCTTTTGTCATGGCTTTCTTTTAATTAACTGCACTGGTAAAGGGTCAGATGAATTCCTTCTTCCTGGTCTTTTCTAGGAATTTCTACAAGGCTGCCATGTCTGGCTTGGCCAACAAATAGACCAAACCTCCTTTGGGGCTCTAGGCACCAAGCTGATTATACAAACAAATAGCCTTTGCAGAGTCAACTTTCTGCCTCATACATGCTAAACACATGCCAGTAATTTTCCGTGCTTAACACAGTCTGTTGTATATAGGAGGTACTTAAGAAATTTTTAATTTAAAAAAAATACAAATTTTAAAGCCCTAACAAACATCTCACAAGACAAGACATAAATTACCCGTGTAAAGCTGGTAACGAGTGTCTTCAAGACCAAGGAGATAATTTATCATGGTAGATTTGCCAACGCTCCATGGTCCCAGAAAAAGTACCATTGGTTTGGAAGTGATCTCCCCATCTGTAAGGAAGAGAAATTAAAAATTAAATTGAACAAACAACAGTGTTTTTCCATTACAGAAGCAGCACATTTTAAAATACAATCTTTTTGTAACAAATGATCCACCTAGACATGCCAATTGAGTTGCAAAATTCTAGATTTAAGGAAATAAAAGTGTAATGGGGTTAGGGATTCTTATTGCACCCCAACTGATAGATTTGTAAAACATGAAGCCACGTCCCCAGAGCATGGGCTTTTTCAAAGAAATGAAGGAGGGGGAAAATAGTGATAGAGCACACAGCAACTACCACCCTCCCTCCCCCCCACCTACTTACATTGTTTGCCTTAGAAGGGTCTCAGATTGCAGGCCCCCAATGGCCCACTACTTTTGACAGCGAAAAGACAAATATATAGGGAGAATATCCAAGTCAAGGAGTTTAAGGCCTGAAGATCCTAAAAAAGTAAAACCAAGCCAAGTCTCACCCCTTGACCTAGCATTTGCAGCCTTTGGGATGGGGGGGTGGCACCAGAGGCCCCATACGTTTTTGAATGGATCAGACTTGGATAACGTAGGGATTTGCTTTACTTGATTATACTTATTTGTTACAAGGGAGGATTTGTAGGGGATGATATGGATAGTGATACTGAAGTCAGAAAAAGAAGAAAAGAACATCAATGAAATGTTTTAAAATATGCTGAAGAAGGCAGAAGGAAGTTCATAAGTGGATAGTGTTGTAACTATTGTGTTAAATTTCATATGTGTTTTTAAAAACCTAAGCTATATATAATAGAGATTTATCAATTTGTTCTTTTTTTGTTCTTCCTTGTATATAAAAATGTATGCTTTCAGTGTTTATCAGATTCATAAAGATAAAAAAGAAAATTTTTAAAAGAAAAAATTTCTCAGTGTCTCCAAAAATCTGTTGTCTTCAGTATAGATAATCTCTGGGTATACTTGGTCTGGTCCATAGAATACCCAGGACCCAAGACAAGGAGAGTTCACACCTTGTTAAGGAGATACAAAAGGAAGGAGAGCATGTCTACAACCTGCACTATACATATACCTGGAATATATGTTCTAAATGAACCTAAGTCTAGAACTGAAAAGGCAAAAAAGAGCAGACGAATGAATTTAAGAAACTGCAAAGTGTTTTCAATGATCTCAAACCTCTCTCTAACAAAAACACCCAAAACCCTAAGATGGTTATACTACTTAACACTTTCTCCTAAGAAATCTTGGAAGATCACAATCTCCAAAGAATAAAAACTCTAAACCCAAAAAGTAATGGATGGATGATGTATGTAAGTAGGCTATGATAACCTAAGGGTATTATTCAGGAAAGGCATCTTTGGAAAAGGAGATGAATCAATTATATAGCAAGAATGAGGGCTAACACACAGCTTGAGTGCTGCAGTGGTACCCACAAAATAAGAGGAGGAGGAGGAGGAAGAGGAGGAGAAGGAAAAGAAGAACAAGAAGAAGAACAAGGACAAGGACAAGAAGAAGAAGAAGAAGAAGAAGAAGAAGAAGAAGAAGAAGAAGAAGAAGGGAAATTGGTTACATCCCCTATAAGAAAACATGGAAAAGAATCATACAAAATGAGATGTCACTGGGGCAGAGCCAAGATGGCAGAGTGAAAACAGGAACTCCGCTGGGCTCCAGCTCCAACCACCTCCAATACCTGTAAAATATGACTCTAAACAAATTTTAGAGCTACAGAACCCACAAAGCGACAGAGGGAAACAAATATCCTGCTGAAGGCAGCCTGACAGGCCGACAGGAAGGATCTATTGCACCAGACTGGGAGCTGAGCACAGTCCCGTGAACCACACAGTTCCAGCCCCAGGGTAGCCCCAACCAACAGCACAGAACGGCTGGAGCAGACTTCAGGAGAGTGAATCACCAGCAGCTGTGGTTATTTCCAGACTTCTCAACCCATAAACGCCAAAGAGAAAGTAGAAGGTCAATGGGGAACTCTGTTGAAACTGGGGGACAGAAAAGCATGGTCCAGCCCCTGCCCCCAGGGGCAAGAGGTGGTGAAGGAGTGGCGGCTGCAGCTGCTGCAGCATGGCTGCCTCCAGAGCTCTTGGCCTGCAGATTATAGGGGAAACAAAGTATATTCAGAGGGTAATCACTCTTGCTTTAACCTGCTTGGATCTAGACTGTGATCTTGGATGGTGGTCCTGGGGTGTATGGCAATGTGCCATAGCTTGGGGTGTCTCTAGAGAGAGCTCCCTCCTCAGACCTCTGACAACATTTGTGAAAACCTCAGCAATTTGGGTCACAGCTCTCTCCACGCTGGAAGCAGAGTTCTGCTGTGGCAAAGAGCTCAAAAGTCAAGTAATTGGCTGGCAAGATGAGCAAGCAGAGGAAGCACAATCAGACCACAGAATCCTCTTTTGGAGACAAAAAGGATCAAAACATGGAACCAGAAGTCAATGAAGTCAAAACTCCTGCATCAAAAGCTTCCAAGAAAAATATGAACTGGTTACAGGCTATGGAGGAACTCAAGAAGGATTTTGAAAATCAAGTAAGAGAACTGGAGGAAAAATTGGGAAGAGAAATGAGAATGATGCAAGAAAATCTTGAAAAGCAAGTCAACAGCCTGCTAAAGGAGACCCAAAAAAAGTACTGAAGAAAATAACACCTTAAAAAACAGACTAACTCAAATGGCAAAAGAGCCCAAAAAGCCAGTGAGAAGAAGAATGGCTTAAAAAGTCAAAAACTGCCCAAATGGAAAAGAAATTTCAAAAACTCACTGAAGAGAATAATTCCTTCAAAATTAGATTAGAGCAAATGGAAGCTAATGACTTCATGAGAAATCAAGATACTATAAAACAGATCCAAACAAATGAAAAAATAGAAGGCAATGTGAAATATCTCATTGGAAAAACCACTGACCTGGAAAATAGATCCAAGAGAGATAATTTAAAAATTATTGGACTACCTAAAAGCCA
>JAQQSU010006079.1:0-13622 GCA_028627135.1 Pseudochirops cupreus | reverse complement strand
TGTTATAGCTAGGTTCTGGAGCTCCCAGATCAAGGAGAAAATATTACAAGCTGCCAAGAAGAAACAATTTGAATACTGTGGAAACACAATCAAGATAATCCAGGACCTAGCAGCTACTACCTTAAGGGATGGAAGGGCCTGAAATATGATATTCCAGAGATCAAGGGAGCTAGGATTAAAACCAAGAATCACCTACCCAGCAAAACTGAATATAATGTTCCAGGGGGAAATACGATCATTCAATGAGGTGGAGGACTTTCAAGCATTCTTGATGAAAAAACCAGAACTGAATAGAAAATTTGACATTCAAATACAAGAAGCGTGAGAAGGTAAACATGGAAAAGAATTCATAAGGAACTTATCAAAGTTGAACGATTTACATGTCAACATGGAAAAACGATAATTGTAACTTATGAAACTTTTCTCAGTATAAGGATAGGTTAAGGGAATATAAAACTATATATATGTATACATACACATATGTCTATATAGGAGGGTATATATGCATAGGAATACATATGTGAGTGTCTGTATATATGTGTACATAGAGGGCAGAGGGTCAATTGAATAGGAAGGGATGATATTTTATTTTATTTTTTGCTTTTTGAAGGGCAACTAGGGTTAAGCAACTTGCCCAAGGTCACACGGCTAGTTTTTGTGTTATGTATCTGAGGCCGAATTTGAACTCAGGTCCGCCTGACTCCAGGGCCGGTGCTCTATTCATTGCACCACCTAGCTGCCCCAGGGATGATATTTTAAAAGGTGAAATTGAGAGGTGGGAGAGGAATAGAATGAGAGGAGACAGGGAGAGACAGAATGGGATTAATCATCTCATATAGAAGAGGCAAGGGACAATTGTTACAATGCAGGGGAAGAACAGGAATACAAAAGGGAATGGGGTCAACCTTACTCTCACTGAATTTGGCTTAGGGAAGAAATGACATACACTCTAAATTGGGCATCTTGCCCTACAGGAGAGTAGGGGGGAAGGGGATTAGAGGGGAAATGATGGAGGGGAGGGCAGGCTGGAGACAGTTGTTAGAAGCACATACTTCTCTAAAGGGGCAGGGAGAAAGCAGAGAATAGAACAAGTCGGGGGCAGGATAAGAAGGAGGGAAATATAGTCAGTATTTCACAATATGTCCATTGTGGAGATGTTCTGCATAACTACACTTGTACGGCCTATATTGAATTGCTTGTCTTTCCAGTGGGGGTGGGTGATGAGGGAGGAAGGGAAAGAATCTAGAATTTAAAGTTCTAAAATCAAATGTTAAAAAAAAAGTGTGTGTGTGTGTGTATATATATATATGTATACACACACACACACATATATTATTATTATTATCATTTACAAGCAACTGGGTAATAAGATATATAGGCCCTGGGGTAGGGAGATCCATCTTGCCTCAACGGAAAGTCAGAGGGGTGATGGTGGAGGATATAGGAGAGAGCAGATTAGGGGAGGGAATATACAGTGGGATTGCTGTTTTGGGGTAGTGGGTAGGGGAAAGACGAGGAGAAAATTCGTAACTCAAAATCTCATGGAAATGAATGATATAAACTAAAAATAAACAAAAGTTAATTAAAAAGAAAAAAAAAGGAAAAAAAATAATAGTATGCCACTTGTGAAAATGACACCACTCACTTACTAAAAGTACAATGTGAGCTTTTGGGGCTATCTTTTCCAGAAGTGGCAGTTGTTTATATAGCATAGTGCCTGTGACATATAACACAACACAATATTTGATGGAAATGTACTTATTGATGGAAATGTACTTTCCAAGTCATCCTTTTATGTCCTATACTTGTAAGTAGCTTGAGGGTTGGGAGATGTTAAAAAGGAACAGGGATGAAGTCTGCAGACATAAAATAAAGTCAATCAATTGATACAAGAACTTAATTCATGACCTTGATCTTATTTGTAAAATGGTCCGTTTAACTGAATAACTCAGATCCAGTTATTAATGAGATTTGGTTTCTCCTCCCAAATATTCAGATTGCCAAAAATGTTCATCACCTCTTGAAATTATAATTACCCATCCAAATTTCTTACAGATGCTCTATTTTCTAATCTCCTTCATCAGAAAAACAGTAATGTCTTTCAGATTTTTTTTTTTTGCTCTTTTCCAACCTATGCTTGCTTTCATATCACACTAGGGAAGATGATCAAGTTCTCTCGTTCTGAAAGAATCCTGTCTTTTCAAAGAAAACACTACAGAATGGGTAGGGGAAGGGTCCCACCAAATTACTACCTATCATATACTTCCTATGAAATATGTCCAAATAAATAATACATATTTTAAAAACCAAAAACACAAAGGTGCTATGTATTTTTGTTTTTCTAGGTGTTTTATTTTCTCAATTCTAGATAGTAGATGCCATACTTTCCACATCTGGCTACTTTGGAATTTCTGAATCCTTCAAGAGACATAATTTCAATCAGTGTAAAAAGAAAGTGAAAAAGAATGACTTCCTCCCATGCCTTCTCATGCTGTGATTATTCTTCATGTTTTCCCACAAATACTCCATGGATGATCTATTCAAGTCATGCTTTCTATGTGATCTTTAAATCCCTAGAGTATTTTGGGCATACTCAAACACTAAATAAATCAATACCCTTCACTCTTGTTTGCTTCCTAATCATTTTGCAAGTTGTAACATAATAATTATAATAGCTCACTCATGTAGCACTTTATATTTTACAAAATGATTTCCCTCACAACCATAAATATTACCTAAGAGGTACTATTTCCCTCCGGTTTATAAAGAGAAGGTATATAAATTATTCATAATGATAAAGACATTTACAATATTAATAAGGTATTTCAGTTGAACTAAAGTGACAATAACTGATACACAGTTACAGTATATAGAGCCTTACAGTTTACAATATGCTTTGTATGTCACTTCATTTTAACCTCACAACGATGCTGCAAGGCAGGAAATACAGGTATTATTATTCTCATATTATGGATAAGGAAACAGAAGCTCTGGGAGGACAAGTAATTATGAGAGTTGCACAGTCAGTAGGTCTCAAAGGAAGAATTTAAATCCACATCTTCCTGATTCAAATTCCAGAACTCTGTCCATGACACAACTTTTACCTTCGATAATAGGGTAAAAAGGAACTGAAATTAATGTGAAACCATTCAAATGGTTCTATAAAAATGATGTCAAATGTTAACATAATCATGCCTTCAAATTACCATGGAACCTAATGAATATTATTAGGTAAGTTTTTTGGTTCATATATATTCAACACAGGAGTAAGGAACACTTCTATAAGTGTCAGTTTTATCACCACCCTTCTTCATAGGTTTACACAAGTTATCTTTAAGGTTACTTAAGATGCTGTAACTCCATGATCTCAGGGGACTGCTTGTATGATAGAGGCAATCTGCTGTCAGGGATTTCAATCCCAGCTCTTCTGCTTATTACCTGTGTGATCTTTGCACAAATCACCTAACCTCTCTGAGTCTCAGGATCAGGGGGTGTAGGGAAGGAAAAGATGATATCTAATGTCCCTCAAACTCTTTATCTATGATCCCACTATCAAGGAGAAATGGATGTTATTGCCGCTAGTAAAACAGTTTCCCTGAAAGGATACTTTTACCAATGGCCTCAGAGAACAGGATGAGGCACATTATTTTTGGATGTCATCAACTTGGAATTTTTAAAAATTTTTTATTTATTTATTTGCTCTTTGGAGGGGGGAATTCAGGGCAATTTGGGTCAAGTGACTTGCCCAAGGTCACAAGGCTAGTGTTAAGCGTCTGAGGCCGGATTTGAATTCAGGTCCTTCTGACTCCAGGGCTGGTGCTGTATTCACTGCACCACCTAGCCGCCCCAATTTGGAATTAGTTTTGCTTGACTATGCACATGTTACAATGGTTTTGTACTTCTTTTCTTGAGTGAGGGAGAATGGATAAGGTAATTTTATTTCTGTGATATATCAATGCTAAGAAAGATGGGCTCTCTCTCCCTTCCCACAATCCCCTCATATGTATACATACATAAAACAAATATAAACCAATAAATGGATTACGAATCAGTCTCCAACAAAACTGTCAATTATAAATCAGTTCACTAGGGCCTGATCATCACATGAGGAACAGTTAAACTGAGTTTCCAGAATTGAAAAGCTGGGGAACAGATATTAGGCAATAAGTCTGATAGAAAAGCAACTCCCATACCCAAACACGACCTATGACAATAAACTCAGTAATTATTTTATTTAATTGAAAGCAATGTTAACTGCATCTATGGGTAAGTTTATTAAGGTTATTTAAATACCTTTTCTGTATTCTTGTATTTTTCCCAACTTTTCAGCATTTTCAGCCATTTTGTACTTCTTTCAATTTCTAGGTGTTTTTGCTGAAATGAAATTAAAATGTCTTGTTATTGTTTTTCAAGGTTCCTTTGTTTACAAATTACATCTGTTAATAAAGGAAATGCTACTAAAATGGACGCCAACTTATCTTACATTCACCAGCAAATCTTTAGTCTAAATTATTTTGAAACAAATTTTTATTGATAATTTCTATTTTGTTTGTGTTCAGTTATTTTTTTTCAGTCATGGCCAACTCCAGGTGACCCCATCTGGGATTTTCTTGGCAAAGATACTGGACTGGTTTGCCATTTCCTTCTCCAACTCATTTTACAGATGAGGAACTGAGGCAAACAAGGTTAAATGACTAGTCCAAGGTCACAAGCTAGTTAAGTGTCTGAGGCCAGATTTGAACTGAGGAAGGTAAGTCTTTCTGATTCCAGGCCTACCAATCTATCCACTGAGGGAGTCAAGAAGGAGAGAGTTCTGCCTTTAACTTTTGTTTTAGTAATGCTTAAATTTCTCCTTTTATCTCTCATCCTCCCCATAAAGACTGTCCTACTCCATAGGAAAAAAAAAGGTTTTATTTTTAAGGAAAAAGAGAAAGAAATTGGCAAAATCAAATAATACATAGAAAAAGTCTGAAAATATATGCAATGTCCCCCATCCATAGACTTGCTTGCTCTGCTAAGGAGGAAGAATTTCTTCTCCTATCTCTCCTTTGGGTCTGTGTCTGTTATTTTAAATTCTGCAACATTCACTTTCAATTGTTTTGTGGTTGTTTTTCAGTTAAATTGTTGCAGTCACTCTGTTGTTTTCTTGGCTCTGCTTATTTCACTCTCCATCAGTTCATTTAAGCCTTTCCATGTTTCTCTGTATTCATCAAATTCAGTTTCTAACCATACAGCATGATTCCATTCCATCCATGTACCACAATTTGTTTAGTTATTTACCAACAGATGGGCATCAAGTCTGTTTCCAGTTGTTTTTTCTTTGCTATCACAAAAAATGGATGCTGCTACAAATATTTTATGACAAATGGAAACTTTCTTCTTATGAATGCCTTCTTTGGGGTATGTCTAACAATTCATCTCTGGGTCAAAGAGTATGGGCATTTTAGCCATTTTACTTGAACAATACTGCTTTCCAAAACAGCTGGACTGATTCGTAGCTCCACCAACAATGCCTTGGTCTAACCTTCTTTCCATAACCTCTCCCTATCGATTATTCTCAGCTTTTGTCATGTTTGTTGGATGTGAGATAAAACCTCAAGGTTATTCTGATTTGAATTTCTCTTATTATTCGTGATTGGCAAAATTCTTCCAAATGGCTGTTACTTCTTAGGAGAACTCTCTGTCCATATCCTTTGATTATTTCTCAATTAGGAAACTTATCTGATCCTCTTCTAATTTTAAGGTATTATCTTTAATATTTAGATTACACATCCACTTTGAATCTACGTAATGTGGCATAAGATGATGATATAAGCCTAATTTCTATCAAGACTACTGCCCAGTTTCCCAGCAGCTTTTAAAACAGAGTTTTTCCCTAGGTGATTTATGTTTTTCTAACAATGAGCTATTGAGATCCATCATTTCTGATTCTCTTTTATCTAGTCTGTTGGACTGATCTGTTTCTCTATTCTTTAAACTAATACCAAATAATTCCCATGAATACCGTTTTATAAAACAGTTTGAGGTTTAGAACAATTATTCCACCTTTATCCCTACCTTTTACATTTTCATTATTTCTCTTGATATTCTGTATCTTTCCTTTCTCCAAATGAATTTTGTTATTATTGTATCAAGTAGTGATTGAAATATTTATAAATCAGTTTCAGTAGTGTTATATTGGCCTGGTCCATCCAAGAACATTGAATATTCTTCTAGGTACAGATGTTGTTCTTCATTTTTTTAAAAGGAAGACTTTATAACCGAATCTATACAAATAATTTGTGTGCACAGTATTTGTGGAGTACATATAAAGTACTTTTTTCTAGATAGTGGTTGAATAGCAGTTGGGGACATCAGGAAACGCTTCACTTGGCACCTAGGTTTTGGAGGTTACTAGAAATTTTAAAGGTGGAGGTGAGTCGGGAGAGTATTATAGGCAGGGAGGATAGTCTATAAAAACTTGTGGAAGAGCTGGAATGGTGAACAAATACGCCACCCTGGCTGGCGTGCAAAGTACGTGAGGGAGAGTAATGTGTAATAAGCCTACAGAGAAAGGCTGGCGCTATACTACGCAGAGCTTTAAACAACAAATGTACTTTATTCATCCTTCCAGTTCTCTTGCTGGCTGCTGGACAGGGAGAAACACCATTCCATTAAATATTAAGACTCTTCCTTTTGAAAGAAGTGGAGAAAGTTCATTCTGTTATGTCTCCAGCATTGTCTCACACCTTGGGTTAAGGAGAATAACACTTTCTTCAGATCTAAACACCAACCAATACCCCCTCCAGAACAGCCAATGGCCAAGAGATGGCTAATACTTTGAGGCCAAAACCTTAGAGACAATGAAAATCTACCTTAAAAAAATCTACCTAAACTTATTCCTAAATCATGAACCTTCTCCTCTTGGTCATAACCTCTCCATCCCAGGAATTCTGAAACTCTCCCCTCTTTATGACAAAAATCCCATCCCCTGCAGATCCCCTATTTCCATTCCCTTTGTCTTTTTCCATTTACTCCACCTTCTGGTTTTCATTGAGACCTGGCCGCCTCCTGATTACACAGCCTCCCTTTCTAGAACTGACTGCACTTTTACTCGTCCCTTCTGGCCCCCACCCCCATTCCCTAATCACTGGTGAAGGTGGAGGAACTGGAGTACTCCTTGCTCCTTTCTGCCATTTCCAGGTTTTCTTTCTCCCATCCATTCAAAATCTTCTCCTCTTTTGAGGTTCAATTTGTTATTTTTCTAGTTTTTTCAGATGCATGCCCAATTCATTGATCTCCCCTTTTCTCTATTTTATTCATGTAAGCATTCAGAGACATAAAACTTCCCCTTAGAACCGGTTTCGCTGCATCCCAAAAGTTTTGGTATTTTGTCTCATTATTGTCATTCTCTTCAATGATTATTGATTGTTCCTATGATTTGTTGTTTGACCCACTCATTCTTTAGGATAAGATAATTTAGTTCCAATTAATTTTTAGTCTATCTTTCCATGGCTCCTTTGAGATTCATTCAATTCATATATACTACCCAATAAAAATTCTGATAGCTGTTACCTACTATGACCCAGGATACTCTGCTCCACTCCCCTATCTGTCTTTAATGATTTCAGGGTCTCTCTCTTTCTCAAATCCTACCCCACTGACTCTGAAACTTACAGCTCTAGCACCCTGGGTCCTTTGGGCTCCCCTCTTCTTCTGACTGGAGTAGATGGAGGATGGACATTGGAAAGGTCCTACCCCATCCTCCACCATTTAAGGAGGACACCTTGGAAATTCATCTCATCATTTCCCACCCAGCTACTCTTCTAGATTTCATAATCTCCAGGAACTCATCATTCTGCAAGATAAAATAAACTCTGAGACTTCAGCCTCCTCAGATCATTTCCCACCTAAGTGTGGGAGCTCGTAGCTCACCTCTTTCAGCTTCTTTTTATGTGTTGTCTTCCCCATTAGACTGTGAGCTCCTTAAGGGCAATGACTGTCTTAATACTCTTTGTACCCCTAGCAGTTAGCACAGTGCTATGCACACAGTAGATACTTAATAAACGTTTACTGACTGACTGAGAAAGGGTACTTAAACAAATGTACATCCTGATACTTGCCTCAAACACTCTAAACTCCCAGTTCATCAGCTTAATCATTTCTCATAAACTACCCTACTACATCTAACACACAGAGACAGTCATATCATTAATTTTGCCATAAAAATGGTTTGGCTTCCATATTCATGAACTCCAAAATTCCTTTATCTAATGATACACAATCAGTTGTCACTCCACTTCTTCCTCTACCTTACAACCCCAAATCCTATTATTCAATTCCATTCAATAAACATTTACTAAGTATCTTCTATGTGCCAGGCACTGTGCTTAATGCTGGAGATATTTTTAAAAAGGGAAGACAGTCCCTGCCCTCAAGGAACTTACAATATAATGGGGGAGATTACAGACCATGGTAAGGGAGCAAGCAAAGACCAAGCTAGGCGAGGCAGCAATCAGACTCTGCCCTGGATCTGACCATGTTGTGAGCAATGAAAGCTTGCAGGTCCCCAACTTGTCCTTGAGATTTTGGAATAACTCAATACTCCCAAGAAAGCAGCAGCAAGATCAACCTAGAGCTTCCCTCCAGAAGTGCTACAGAACCCAGCTTAAACATCAAGTCCAAAGTCAGGAAGTAGGATGGAAGAATGAGTAAACACAAAAAGCATCCCACCATAATGAACTATTATGGTGGCAGGGAAGTTCAGGATATAAACCCAGAAGAAAAGAATGACTCCAAAATATCTAAACGCAAAGCTTCAGAGTAAAACATAGCCCAGACAAAAATTCATCCAGAATGCCTGGAAGAGATGAAACAAAAGATAAAAAACAAACATTCTCCCATCTTCAACTGTCTCCTGAACATCTTGAACTGAAGGTCCAGTAGACATCTTAAACGCAACATGTTCAAAATTGAACTCATTCATTTTCCCCTCAAATTCTCCCCTCTTCCTAACTTCCCTATTACTACTGAAGGTACCACCATCCTCCCAGTCACCCAGGCTCACAACTCCTCACTCTCTCATCTCTCATTATCTAATTTGCTACCAAGACCTGTCAATAACACATGCAACATTTCTTGCATACACTACCTTCTCTTGTTTAACACTGCCACCATCCTGAATCAGGCACTCATCACCTGACACTTAAAGACTATGGCATTGGTCAGCTGGTTAGTCTCTCTGTCTCAAGTCTTTCCCCCTCTAGTTCCCCTTTCACTTACTTGGCTATCAAAGTGATTTTCTTAAAGCACAGGTCTTACCAGGAGGTAGGGTCTTACCCTCTCCCCCAGTTCAATAAACTCCAGTGGCTCCCCATCAAATACATAATTCTCTGTTTGGCCTTCAAATCCCTTCATAACCTGCCTGCCCTCCACCTTACAGTCTTTGTTCACCTTACATTGCACACAGACAAAAACCCAGACACAGACACACACATACACAAAGACAAACAGATACAAACAGACACACACAAATCCTGTGACACTGGTCACCTTGTTGTTCCTTACACAGAATACTCCATCTCCCAACTCTGGTCATTTTTATTGACTGTCCCTCATACCTGGAACTTTGCCCTTTCTTATCTTTGCCCTCCTGGCTTCCTACAAATCCCAGCTAAATTCCCACCTTTGACAGGGAGTCTTTATATTGATTTCTCTTAATTCTAGTGCTCTCCCTCTGTTGATTATTTTAAATGTATCCCGTATGTAGCTTTATGGTACACAGGGGTTTACATGTCGTCTCCCCCATAGAGGGAGCTCCTTTAGAGAAGACGCTGTTATATTTCTCTGTATCCCCAGTGCTGAGCACAGTGCCAGGCATAAGGCACTATAAATAAATGTTTGCTGAGTGTCTGACTTGACTACCTTATCCTAGAGACAAGAAGGAGTCCCTAAAAGCTCTTGCACAGAAGAATGACACAGTAAGACATATCCTTTAGGAATGTAAAGTTTGTAGTTATGGTATAAACGGATTAGAAAGGGGAGAAATTCAAATCAAGAATTATTAAAAAATACTGAAATAATCCAACCATTTAATCAAATAGGCACCTGTTACAGGCATGGTGGATTCAAAGACAAAACTGAAATAACTCATAACCTCAAGGAGTCCATATTCTATGTTAGGAAATAACATGCAAACATATACTTAATTACATAAAATACACAAATATATGTGGATTCAAGGATTTATATACATATATACATATGCATGCACACACATATATATCACTGGTGGGTAATGAGGGCTGAACTAGCGTGGAAACTATGTAAGTGAAACAAAGAGGTCATGTGTGAGAGATGCGGGAATAGCCTAAAGAAGACTTGGCGATCAATTGTATATGGCGGATATAACGAGAGAGAAGCAACAGAGATGACTAAAAAGTTGTGAACACAAGAGACTACAATGATCATAATGCTCCCAACAGGAAGAGGGAAGTCAGGAAAAGGTGTCGGTCTGGGAGAGAAGACAAACATTTGTTTCATGCTTACGATTGGCCAGGTACTATATCTAAACAAGTACAAGGAATAAAACAATCCCATCTCACATGAAACTTACATTCTAAGGATGGAGACAAGTATGTTTATAAATACATCCAGCTGAAATGGAAAATGAATAAATGCAAACATGTACAGAGTAGTGAAATACTTTGTACGAACATGTACAGAGTAGTAAAATACAGGCAGCTAGGTGGCAGAGTGGATAAAGTAACAGGCCTGGAGTCAAGAAGACCTGAGTTCAAATCCAGCCTCAGACACTTGCTAGCTGTGTGACCCTGGGCAAGTCACTTTGCCTTGTTTGCCTAAATTTCCTCATCTGTACAATGAGCTGGAGAAGGAAATGGCAAACCACTCCAGTATCTCTGGCAATGGGGTCATGAAGAGTCCAACACTACTGAAATGACTGAACAACGGCAAATTACAAGGCAGTTTGGGAGGAAGGGTATCAGCAGGTAAGGGGATTGGGAAAAGCTTGTATAGAATATGCCTGAATTGCATTTTAAAGGAAGAGAAGGATTCTATGAGGTAGAGTTAGCTGAAGAGAGAATTCCAGGGATGGGAAAAAATCAGTGAGAAAAAAACAGAGAATGGAGATAGAAGTGATCATGAGTAAAGAATTCAGAGACCAGTTTGACTAAATCACAGAGTGTGGAACAGGGAGTAATTATCCAATGAAGCTGTAAAGATAGTCAAGGTCAGATGATATAAAGCTTTATATTTTGTCTGAGAAACAGCAGGATTTCACCACTTGGAGTGGTGAAAGACTTAAGACAAACAAACCAATTTAGGTGACAGGTGAAGAAGTCCTGGACTAAGGGGTAATAACTATGTGAGTGAGGAGAAGAAATCAAACGCAAGAAGGAGATGTTGTGAGGATTGAAATAGCATGATTTGGCAACTGAATGGATATTTGGGGTGATGGAGAATGAGGAGATGCAGATAATGTAAAGGTTACACACCTGAGAAACTGGAAGGATGGTAGTGACTCTGACAGAAATAAGGAAATTTGGAAAGGGTGACGTTTTAGGGGAAAATATGAATTCAACCTTGGACACACTAAATTTGAAATGTCTGTAGGACATCTAATAGGCAACTGGTGATGCAGTGAAGTTTAAGTGAAAAAAAAAGAGCTGAATATATATTTATCTAAGAGTCATCTACACAGTGATGATAGCTTAACCCATGGGAGCTCAGAAGTCAACCACCAAAGAGCATCTAGGAGGAGAAGAAAAGAGGGCCTAGATCAGAACCTTGTTGAACTCCTAACCAGTTAGATGGCATGATATGGATCATGAGCCAACAAAGGAAACTGAAAAGCAGTCAGATAGGTAGGAGAACCAAAAGAATAGTGCCTCAAAATTATAAAGACTAGAGAATATCCAGAAAATCAAAGTGGTGAAACAGTATCAAAAGTAGCAGATGGACTGAGATGCATGAGAACAGACAATCAGACCTGGCACTTAAGAAATCACTGGTAACTAACGAGAAAACAGTTTTAATTGAAGGATGAGATCAAAATACATATTGCAAAGGGCTGAGGATCAATTAAGAGCAGAGAAAGTGGAGGCTATAGTATAGGAAGCTTTTTCATGGAACCTGATAGAGAAAGAAAGGAGAGATATAGGATAATAGCTTGATGACATAGTAGGGTTTAGTGAAAATTTTTTTTGAAAGATGAGAGAGCTTTACGCATGTTTAAAGGCAGAAGAGAAATAATCAGTAGATAGGGAGAGGTAGAATATGAAAGGGAGAGAAGGAATGGGGGAAATGTAAGAGAGGGGAATGCAATCTGCTGGAGAAGATGGGAGGGAATGGGATCAAGTGCATAGTTAGAAGGGCTGATCATAGCATGGAGAAAAACAAATTTTGTCAGAGACTTGGGGAAAAGAGGAAAGAGTGGGAGATGATACCAAGGAGTTTTGAGACGAAAGGAATGGGGAGAAAGGGTGGAGGTTCCTACCAGATGGCCTCAAGATTCTCAACAATTTATGTTAAGTTCCTTAGCTGGAAAGGTGTAGTAGATTTGAGGAGTAAAGAGGTATAGAAGAGCTTTTTTGGGAGTGAGATACAGAAATCAATTAGGAAGTAATAAATGCACTGTCTTGCTAGTAGGAGAGTACAGTTGAGGTTAGAGAACATGAATTTACAATCTATCCCTTAAGGACAGTGGTGAGACTTTTTTCCAGATACATTCAGCAACTTGCGAGTGAGAGCAGAAGAGGTAGATAATAATCTAGGGCTGAATTTTAGCAAAAGATGAGCGGCAACAGGATGAGAGGGCAAGAGATTCAAAAGGAGAGGTTAGTGTAGTGTTGAAATGGCTAACTACTGAGTTAAGATTAGTAATGAAGGAAAATGAAGTCAGAATCAGAGAATGAGAAAGTACTAAAAGGCAGAACAACTAAAAGTCTCCATGAGAGCAAGAAATAGGTTTAGGAGGAATGAGACATAGAGACAGACATAGAGACAGAATGATAGGTGACTATGGTCATAAAATAGGGGAATGTAGAATTTGTAATTAGGGAAGTGACAAAGTTTGTGTATGATGGGAAGAGATAGCATGAGACCATCCCTATGTGTGTCTGAAAGACAGGGAAAGGGGACTGGGGATAGTTTGAGAAGCCACAGGAGTAATAGCGCATGGAAGATGAATTTTGAAGCACAGTCTCCATGCAGTACGATAGGAAAGTGGGGGAAGGTAAGATCTGGGTCTGGTCTCAGACTTGGCTTTTCAGTGCAGTTGCTACTGCTCTTTAAGACATGTTGGGTTAGAGTTGTTATTATTATTATATTATCAAGTCATTATCATATCATTGAGTCATTATTCCATTATTTAAAATAATGTTCCTCCTTCATGTCTAAAATGGCCTATTCTCAAATCTGTCATATTTAAAATTCTTTTTAAAAAACTGTATATCTGGGGGGCGGAGCCAAGATGGCAGCGTAGCAGCAGCAACATATCACAGATCTCACATAGCCACCCCAAAATACCCATAAAATAGGACTCTAAACCAATCCTAGAACTCCAAAACGCACACAAAGATACTTCCCACTAAAGTCAGCTTGGCTACGAGGAACCATATCAG
>JAQQSU010006078.1:0-13622 GCA_028627135.1 Pseudochirops cupreus | reverse complement strand
GATCCCTTAATGTAGAAGCTGCTAGATCGTGGGTTATCCTGATTGTGTTTCCACAGTATTCAAATTGTTTCTTCTTGGCAGCTTGTAATATATTCTCCTTGATCTGGGAACTCTGGAACCTGGCTATAACATTCCTAGGAGTTTTCTTTTGGGGATTGTTTTCAAGAGGTGATCAGTGAATTCTTTCAAGTTCTATTTTGCCCTCTGGTTCTAAAATATCAGGGCAATTTTCCTTGAGAATTTCTTGAAGGATGATTTTTAGGTTCTTTTTTTGATCATGGATTTAAGGTAGTCCAATAATTTTAAAATTATGTCTACTGGATCTATTTTCCAGGTCAGTGGTTTTTCCAATGAGATATTTCACATTGCCTTCTATTTTTTTTTCATTTGTTTGGATCTGTTTAATAGTACCTTGATTTCTAATAAAGTCATTAGCTTCCATTTACTTCAGTCTAATTCTGAAGGAATTATTCTCCTTAGTGAGCTTTTGAGATTCTTTTTCCATCTGGCAAATTTGGCTTTTTAAGGCATTCTTCTCCTCGTTGGCTATTTGGGCCTCTTTTGCCACTTGAGTTAATCTATTTTTTAAGGTGTTATTTTCTTCAGTCAGGTTGTTGACTCTCTTTTCATGATTTTCTTGCATCATTCTCATTTCTCTGCCCAGTTTTTCTGCTACTTCTCTTATTTCAAAATCCTTCTTAAGCTCCTCTATGGCCTGTAACCAGTATACATTTTTCTTGAAAGCTTTTGGAGTGGGAGTTCTGACTGTGTTGTCTTCCTCCCATTCCATGCTTTGATCCTTTTCGTCCCCAAAAAAGGAATCTAAAGTTGGATTGCTATTCTTGTTTTGCTTCCTTTGCCTGCTCATGTTGCCAGTCAGTTACTTGACTTTTGGACTCCTAAAACTCTGCTTTCAGAGGGGAGAGCTTTGTCCCAAATCTCTGAGGTTTTTGCAGCTGCTGGAGATATTAGGAGGCCACCGTCTCTGCAGCCCCTACCAGCTTTGGCTCACTGGTAATGCACCTCAGGACCACCACCGAGGACCATGATACCGATCCAGCCAGTTAAGGCAAAAGCACTTAGCCTCTGAATGATTGCTTGGCCCCCCTGCAATCTGCATGCCAGTTGCTCTGAAGCAGCCACATGGAGGAGGCTTCAGGGCCATCACTTATGCCACTTCTAGCTCTGGGGGCAGACAGCTGGACCTACTCCTCCATCTCAAATTCAGCCGAGTTCCACTGACCTTTCACTTTGTCCTTGGCTCTTATGGGTTGATAATTCCGGAAACTACCACAGCTGCCAATGAACCACTCTCCTGAATGCTCCAGCCGCAGCTTTTCCTGGCTACCCTGGGGCTAAACCCAGGGTTTCTTGCTGGCTGGGCTTGGCTCCCAGCGTGCTGCACTGAACCCTTCCTGTCTCCCTGCCAGGCTATCTTCAGTGGGAGCTTTGTTTCTCTGTTCTTTTCTGGGTTCTGGAGCTCTAAAATTTGTTTAGAGTCATATTTTATAGGTATTTGAGGTGGTTATGGGGCGAGCTCATGGAGTTGTCTTGCTTCTATGCTGCCATCTTGATTCCCCCTGGATAATAGTTTTTAGACCCTGTCCCTTGGGCATTCAATTACATGTGGAGGAAGGAGAAGTATGTAGTAGAATATTAAAGTAAGTAGTAGAGTATTAGCACCTTAAGGGAGGATACTATTTCCTTTTTAACCTTAGTATATTCAGGATTTAACAGTGTATCTGCCTAGTTATGTATGTATGTATGAATGTATGTATGCATGTATGTATGTATCTATTTACCTATCTATCTGCCTCTATTTGTATGTCTATCCATCCAGATATATGTGTGTATTTATACCTATATGTATAAAATATAAGTACATGTATTTACATATGCATTGTGTGCAGCCACGTGTGTGTAGGCATATATGTATGATGTATGCATGCATGTGCATACCAGTGGGTTGCACCTACATGCACAAATTTGTCATACATGTATTCATATGTCTATATACACATCATTGTAATACATGTACACCCATTTACATGTGAATATATTTGACATATGCATCACAGCAAGACATTGTACATACATACACATACGTTTACATATATATGCCTGCATGAATGGATTGTGTATGTGCACTGAATTTATGCATTGCATATATGCACACAAATGTGTTTGTGCATATGTACACTTGTGTAAGCAATATGCACAATACTATTGCACACATATATATAGACACATGTTCATTAGTATACATGCTCTTGATATGTGATACATATATTCTTATACAATGTCCATATGCACACACATGCATGTGTACTTATAAATATGGGTATAGATGCATGTTTACATCTGTTCATATACATAGGTATGTATATGCACACACATATACATATTTACATATTTGTATGTGTCTATATGCTATATATATATATATGTATGTATGTGCATACGTGTGTGTGTGTGTGTGTG
This sequence comes from Pseudochirops cupreus, assembly GCA_028627135.1. Lineage (NCBI taxonomy): Eukaryota > Metazoa > Chordata > Mammalia > Diprotodontia > Pseudocheiridae > Pseudochirops > Pseudochirops cupreus. The sequence continues at coordinate 11,141 of JAQQSU010006078.1, read as the reverse complement.
TGTGTGGAGACAGAAAGAGGCGGATAGAGAGAAGAGCACTAACATGTGTTGTATGTTCCTTCAATTGGTATTCACCCAAATGTTCTCCATCATACTTTCCTATTATGTATCATAGATTTTTACCCAGAAATATACCCTATTTAAATACAATTAGACTCCACTAACTTTATTATTTAATTTATTTTTCATTGCTTTATCACAATCATTGGTTATATATCACCAAGTTTCAATTTGTACATGAGGTAATAATAAACTTTACCTTCATGTCTCCATAGCACTTTATTCATTGCAAATACTCTGACCATCTGTGCATAGTATGATGGGTAAAATCTGAAATAACTGAGGAAATAAAAGTTTGTGCTTCTGAGCGTATCAATTTATTTTTGAAACGGCACTGCTAATAAAATTAAATAACAAATCAGAACCAGGTCTCCTCAGTTTGGCATTGGACCCCAAATACAGATTTTTATGCATTAAGAAAGAACAATTAACAAGATATAAACCAGGATACCAGATTAGGTAATTATAAAGCCAAGCATGAGCAGCTTTCCAGAAGAATGCTGCTGTGAACAGCTTTTAAGGTTCTAATTACACAGTATAGTGAACACTCTATTTATTCCATAACAAATCAAAGCAAAACATTCACAGTAAATCAAAGTACAGCATTCACAATGTTACAACTTATCACAGAAAATCAAAATACAGCATTCAAACAACTTATCACAGAAAATGGCCACATAGTTTCTACCACAGTGGTCCCAAAGTTTTCAACAAAGAACAATCATTTAGTAACTCAGTCATTCAATCATCCTTAAGGAGGTTTGCCTCCTCAAGGAACACAAAGTACAATAGTCAAAATTCTACACTCATGGGGCACACTAAGTTAACTCAATTAGTCACTTATGCAGTCATCAATCACTAAGTACAATCACAGTCAATAAATCATTACATCAACTCAATCATTCAATCATCCTTCATCATTCACTATTCAATCATCAGAAAATACACAAACCCTCCACCCCTAGGTCACTAGTAAATTACAATTTCTCAGTTAGTACATAGTATCCAAATAAAGTCTTCTTTCAGCTTGACTCAGGGTGGTCCCTCAGATTCCCTGGACCCCTGTCCATGGTTCCAGCTTCTACCTGGATTCACCAAACTGTCACCTAGGTTCAAAGGCAGACAGCTCTCAGGTCCTTGTCTAGTTCTCTATGCAGTTCCTGCTGCACATTGGAGCTCACAGTGTCCAGTCCTTCTCAAATCCTTCACTATCTCTGTTCCTGGGAAGTCAAGGCTTAACAAAGTCACAGACAAAGTCTCAGTATCACAGTCATGCTTCCTCAGTGCCTTGGCAGTTCCAGCTGGGCCTCGGACTCATGCTGGGGGAAGGCGGTGGGGGAGGGGAGGAAGTGAGGAGGGGTTCCTCTTCAGCTTCCTCAGCTCCTCTTCAGCCTCCCCAGTGGCAGCAGCTTCTGCCTCGATGAGACTTACTCCAAGAAGATCTGTCTCTGTTACCAATTCTCATTTTTCTTCTCAATTCTTAGTCCAGCAGTAACAGCCCAGCCTCCAGATGCTGCTGGGAGAAATTCTCTCTTTCTCCAGCAGCAGCTTCTACCTCCAGATCCTTGTCCCAAGAAATTCTGACTCTCCCTCTCTAGGTTTTTCATTATATACAGTATTGCATTCGCTTCCTGTTTCAGGCAACCCCTTCCTGTTACTTCAGCAACAGGGATTCATACTTTCTTGATTAATTACTAAGTGCTAAGTACCAAGGGATCTTTAAATTCAAATTACATTACCATTACAGTAATCTGATTTCTAATTCGAGGAAAGATCAGGAGCTTTCTGAGTGGGCAGGTGGAGAGTAAAGAGGTACAATTACTTGATATAAGAAAAGAGGTGTCTCTCTGCCCTCCCATCCCCTTCTTCCCCACTCAAGTGTCTATTCAATCAAGGGAATGAGGAAAGAATGAATGATTGACCAGTATGGGGCCAGTTCTCAAACAAGACAATATAGGTTACTTGAGATATTTAATTGGGAGAAAATTCCCTGTGCCAATATTTAGATGTAACTGGCTTTCTGGTTATCATAACCTAGGTCCTTAGTTAAGAGTCTGTCTCTAAGCGACAGATAGAGGTAGTCTAGCTTCCCAGACATGCAGGGCTAGATTTAAACAATGCAATAATATTTTCTCATAATTCCCCCAATTGAATAAAATTTTCTAACAAGACAGAAATTGTACTAGATCCATAACATAATGGAAAGGCAACTGAGCTAGAAGATTCATAATTGAGTCACAAGATGGAATCAGTGTGATTAGCTCATTTTCCACAATTCCCTCAATAGGTAGTGACATTTACCTTTTCTTCCAGTGGCCAATATATGTTCTACCTTCTGTCAGTACCTTTAGATCTTCTTTGGCATTGCATGGAGCATAGAAGCTACTTCCTTTGTAAGCCCTTTCCACTCTCCATGGGTAGTTTTGGACACGTTATATGGGTTCTACAGTGCAGAGTTCCTTTTCTTCTCCCTTCTCTGAGTCACTTTCTCCAACCTTCACTTCTTTCATGTAGGTTTGGATGCCCCTCTGTCTTCTTATATTATTTTCCAAAGTCAAATCCAACAAACTGTTGTTATGCTCCTCATGAACATTGAGAATTGTGTGAGATAATAGTGTAACAGCAATCAATTTAGCAGATACTTAGCCCTTAGTAACTAAGGGTTAAGTATGGAAGGTGTGAGCTCAGTATGGAAGGTGTGAACTCTATCCCCTATTGAGAGAGTGTGAACTCCCCTGGTGATGTGGCAGAAGGGGATTGGCTGAGACAGGGGGCCAGTGTGTGTATATAAGAAAAATTTTGGAGACAGAGAGACAGAATTGGGTATCTTCCTCCTGGTGCCTCCCATTGGAGGAAGCAGGATTGTCCCAGAACTTGAGAGCTGGGCTGCTGGACTGAAGAAGTGAGTTGGAGTTTTCTTAAGAGAGAGAGAGAGAGAGAGAGAGAAAGAGAAAAAGAGAGAGAGAGAGAGAGAGAGAGAGAGAGAGAGAGAGAGAGAGAGAGTGTTTCTCTCCCAGCATCTGGAGGCTGACTAAGAACTGAGATGGAGTTTTCCTGAGACCAGAATCTGGTGAAGGCCTCCTGGAAGGCCAAGATTCTGCTGGGTCCTAGGGCCAGCTGAACTGCTGGAGGACTGAAGAAGCATGACCGGGATAAGCCTTTATTGGTTTGTGGCCTGGCTGATCCTTGAGTTTCCAGCAACAGAAGTGGTGAAGGGTCTGAGATGTGCCGGACCCTGTGAACTTCAGTGTGTACCAGGGATTGCCTGGAGAACTGGACAAGGACCTGGGAGCTGTCTACCTCTGAGGGCTAGAAGAGAACCTGGGAGCTGTCTGCTTCTGAATCCAGGTGACTGTTTGTTGGATTCAGGAGGGAGCTGGGACCATGGAAGGGGATCCAGGGAATCAGAGAGACCACCATGAGTCAAGATGAAGAAAAGGCCTCCCCTTGGATGAAATTGAGGTTTCCTGGACAACAAGGGGTGGAGGGTTTGTGTGGTTTTTCTAATGACTGTACATAGTGATTAACGATACTTAGTGACTGATTGCTAGATGAGTGATTGATTAAGTTAATGATTTGCCCCATGAGTAGAAGATTTATTATTGTATTGTGAATTGATTGAATGACTAAGTATGCATTTGTCCCACGAGTGGAAGACTGATTATTGTATTGTAAATTGATTGAATGATTGAATATTGATTACTGTATTGTAAGTTGATTGAATGCTTTGTTCTAAATATTGTGACCACTGTAGTGAAAACTGTGTGGCCATTCTAATGTTAAGCTGTTATGAACACTATATTGTGATATATTGTGAATATTTGCTTTGATTTGTAATGTAATAAACAGAGTGTTCACTATACTGTATAATTTGAACCTTAAAAGCTGTTCACAGTAGCATTCTTTTAGGAATCTGCTGGTTCATGGTGTTACAAATAGTCAAGGTAAATGTAGATAAGTCAGTATGACTTACTGTCTATCAGTAAGATGGGATACCTATCAGAGATAAATGTCAGCACATTTAAAAAGTTCATAAAATGCTCTGAGAGCTATAGAAGCTAGAAATCCTTACTAATTGACATAAGAGAAAGCTTCATGGAGGAAGATGCTTTTGACGTGGGATTCATCAAGTATGTACGATTCAAAAGATGAATAAGATGAACAGAATCACAGTGGCATTGTATTGTCAATAAATCACTGAATTTAGCTTCATTCATTCAATTAATCAATAAGCATTCATAGAATGCATAGTATATGTCAGATACTCTGCTTATTTAGGAGACTAAAAAAGAAAGGCAAAAACACAAAAACAGACCTTACTGTTCAGAAGTTTGTACACTTAATATGGATATAATGACAAGCAAAGTAGTACTTTGCAGCTTGTTTCAGCTATTCAAATGTCTTTAAGCCTCACCTTTGATCGTATCAAAAGTCTTTGTTGGAAACAGTATACATTGTGTTGCCCATAATAGGCCTAAGGGATATTAGAAACCTTTCCTGTCCTTAATAGGCTCAAGGGAATTTGAAGACTTTCCTTGCCCTGGAGCCCATGGTGGGAGGGGCTTGCTGACAGAGTGGAACAGGAAGGGTGGAACAGGAAGGAGCAGAGCTGAGAAAAGCTCAGGCAGAGCTGGGACCAAGCAGAACTGAGAGGGAGAATGTCTGTGATTTCAGTGCTCAGTTAATTTGTGTTACTTTCTGTGAACTGAGAGAGAAAATGTTTGTGATGTTGGCACTTTATAGCACTCTATCTGTTGTTTTGTCAGACAAAAGCACCCTGTCTGTTATTCTTGTACAGAAGTCCTGAATGAGGACTTTATTGCTGTTACAGAAGTCATGGGACTTTCCCCTTCATTTGTGTTTGATTTCTCAGACAGAAGCCTTGTCTATTGATTTATGTTACTTTGTCAGACAGAAAGTGAATTGAGATGATAGTGCTAGCAATGTGTATAAATACTGTTGTAGTTCTCTTAAGTTTAATGTGTGTAAATATTGTTGTGGCTCTGTTAAACTTGGTCTTCCTAGAAATAGAAACTGGGAAGAGCTTGGAGTGGAACAGTCCCTGTAAGCTGAGGTATGAAACAGGAATGGAGAGCTGCCTATGTGTGAGTACATGCAAGAGTTGTGTTAATCCAGGCAAGAGTTGAGAGAGCTGCCAAACTGTGAATCCAGGTAAGAGCTGGGAGCAGTCAGCCCATGGAAGAGGAGTCATGGGGTTTGGAAGTCAACCTCAAATTAAGATGAAAGAAGACTTTCCCTGGACACTCCATATTACCTGAGGAGATTTTGATTTACTGTGACCTAAGGGTGGATGTTTAAGGCTATGTGACCACCTTAGTAATAAGTTGTTATGTTATATTGTTGTGAATGTTGCGCTTTAGTTTCTTGAAAGTTTTGTTTTAATTTATTGCTGAATAAATAAAGAGTTCACTATACTATGCAATTAGATCCTTGAAGTTATTCACAGTAGCAGTCCTCAGGAGTACTGCTCATGATTGGCTTTATAATGACTAAAAGCAAGGTAATGTTAAGGGTGAGGTTCAAGTAACTGAGAGGTCTAGGAAGGCCTCCTTTTGAAGGTGGCCTTTGAGTCTTGAAAGAAGCCAAGGATTCAAAGGGAGAAGAGGGGAGGGAGAGCATTCTGGGCACAGGGAATAGGTGATACAAAATACATGGAGATGGGAGATTGAGTATTATTTAGAAAAGACAAAAAAGTAGACTAGTTGGTTGGTTGTTGTCCTTTGTACTAGAAGAGCATGGACCAAAATGACATCATGATATTGGGATTAAAGTATAGTGTGACCTACTGTGCTTGATCAGACCAATATAAGCATAGAAAGTTCAGGCACAAATAGTTCATATATGCATTTAGAGTGGAGATGTCTCTAAATTTGTAAATTTCTTGTGTCTTTTGAACTACTGCAATTCTACTTTGCTCATAGCGCATGGCATCTTCTTTTATGCAGGAATAACATGATGGGCAGTCCTGTGTCAGTGTCTCCCATGCCTCACAATCAACTCCAGAGTTCTTCAGAAAAACCTTGAGAATATCTTTTTATCACTTCAACTGACCTCCATGTGAACACTTGCCTTATGTGAGTTCTCCATAAAAGTCTTTTAAGTAGATGTATGTTTGGCATTCAAACATGACCAGCTCATCAAAGTTGTGCTGTCTGCACTAGAGTTTGAATACTTGGCAGTTCAGCTCAAGAAAGGACCTCAGTGTCTGTTACCTTGTCTGGCCAGGTGATCTTTAGAATTTTCCTTAGACAATTCAAATGGAAGTGTTTCAGTTTTATGGAATGGTGTCGTTATACTGTCCAGGTTTTATTGGTATACAATGAGGTCAGCACAATGGTTCTGCAGACCTTCAGTTTGGTAGGCAACCTAATACTTCTTTTTTCCCATGCTTTCCTTTAGAACCTCCCAAATAGTGAGCTGGCTCTGGCAATACATATGTCAACTTCATTATCTGTGTGTACATCCCTGGAAAATATACCACCAGGGTAGGTGAGCTTATCCACAAGAATTCAAAATTCCTCACTATGTTATAACCAAAACTTCTACATACGAATGCTGCAGTTCTGGTTTATGGACAACTTCTGGGTATTTTTTTTTTGTATTTTCAGGCCAAAATTAGTACAAGTGGCAAAGAATTGATCCACACTCTGTTGCATCACAGCCTCAGAAGCTGCATTGAGTGCACAATCATCTGCAAACAAAACATTGTACACCAATTCTCCCTCCACTTTAGTCTTGGTTTATAGCCTTTCCAAGTTAAATAAGTTGCCATTAGTGTGGTCACTGACCTTGATGCCATTTTTATCTTTATTGAAGGCATCTGAAAACATGGCTAAACCATCATACTAAAATGCCCTGCTTCACTCCACTAGTGACTGGGAAAGTGTGAGAGCATCATCTGTTATCTAAAACCCATGAAAGCAGGCCATCATGCAACTGGCATACAATATTGATTAACATCTGCAGGCAACCAAATCTTGCCATGAGCTTCCATAAGCCTTCATGATTGACAGTATCAATGGCCTTGGTTAGATTGATAAATGTTATGTACAGACCTCTGTTCTGCTCCTGGCATTTCTCCTGGAGTTATTGGGCAGCAAACACCATATCAAGTGTTCCTTGGCCTTTTCTGAAACTGCATTGGCTCTCTGGTAGATAACCATTTCCAGGTTACTATTAAAGAAGACTATGGCAAGAATCTTGCTAGCAATGAGAAACAATATAAGAGTCTTTTGAATACTTGTGATTGTCAAAGGACAAACTATTCCCCTTTCCTTTATAGAGTTGAATGATGGAGGTATCCTTACATAACTGGGGGATAACCTCCTCTTACCACATAAATTGTAATATTTTAGTCAGCTTTTGTATGAATAGTGGATGACCTGCCTTGTAAATTTCTGTTGGAATAGAATAAGTACAAGGCACATTGCCATGCAAGGAAAGCCTAATGACATTCAAAACCTCTTCTTCAATTGGAAATTCAGCTAAAGAGGTATTGGCTTCAACCTGAAGTATATATGGTCAGTGCCTTAAACATTGGTTGATGATGATTTGTTGAGAACATTAAGGAAGTGTTCAGACCGTCTCTTTGGAAGCATATCCTTATTACTAATCAATGTGGCTCTATCAGTGCTGAGTAATTGAGATACACCATAGGCTTTTGACCCATAAATATCCTCCAGGGCATCATAAAAGCATTTTGGATTGTTACTATCTATGTGAAACTGAATTTCATTTGACTTATTACTGAGTCAAGAAATCTGCACCTTTCTAAATTTCCCTACTGAACCCTGTGGAGTTATCATTTTTGTTTAGCAACTTATGAATTTCTCTATTACTTTTATTTAATGGATCCTGGCATTTTTAAGTGTCCTGGACCAGACTGGTAAATGTGGTGCTGTATGCCAAATCTCTGAAAGCTTCCTATTTCTTTTTTGCTCTGCTGTTGGCAACTGTGGATTGGCTCAGCTTATCCTCCAGGTTAGCAACAAACTATTCATACTCAGAGAAGTGTTCTAATCTATTGACATTAAATCTTCTGGTAGTCACCTCACCTTGGACCCTGGCTTTCGTTGAATTAGAATATTTAACTTGGAGAGGATAAGTCTATGATCAGTTCAGTACTTTGTGCCATATTGTAAAGACAAGCACAAGCAGCTTTCCAGAGGATTGCTGCTGTGAACAGCTTTCAAGGTTCTGATTACACAGTATAGTGAAATCTCTATTTATTTAGTAACAAACTAAGATAAAACATTCACAGAAAATCAAAGTACAGGATTCACCATGTTATGGCATAACAATTCATCACTAAAATGGCCACATAATTTTCACCAAAGTGGTCACACAGTTTTAAACAAAGTACATTCATTTAGTAACTCAATCATTTTTAAGGAGGAAAGCATCCTTAATTGACACAAAGTACAAAGGTCAAAAGTTCTCCACCCCTAGGTCACATTGTCTTAACCTCTTCAGTCAAAAAGTCTTCTTTCTTCTTAATTGGAGATTAGTGTCTGATCATCCTTAATTAGTAAGTCCTTAACTAAATCATCTAAATGTAAAGGTCAAAGTTCTCCACCCCTAGTAAATCATGGTCTTCTCAGTTTGCATTAAATACCCAAGAAGAGGTCTTCTTTGTCTTGACTTGTGGCTGGCTCTCAGCTTCCATGTTTCCCCTTCCACTGTCCCAGCTCCTACCCAAATCTATCCCACTGTCATCTGAGTTCAAAGGAAGAAAGCTCTCACTTCTTTGTCCAGTTTTTTGTGCAGTTCCTCATTCAGTTTCCGTTCCACACTGAAATTCACAGTGCCAGATCCACCTCAAGTCCTTCACAGTTTCTGTTCCTGGGAAGACAAAGCTTAACAAAGCCACAATAACATTCATGAACATTGCCAGCATCCTTGTCAATTCACTTCCTGCCTGTGAAATCAACTCAGACCCACCAACAAGTTCGGAGAAATCAACACAAATCATTAGTATAATCCCAGGACCTCTGAAATCTTCTACAAGACCCTCCTCCAGGATGTCTGTAAACATACAACAAGAAAATCCTCTTCCAGGGCTTCTGAACGAGCAGCAAGGTCCCAGGGCTGCTGTCACAACAGCACCATCCTCTGTTAGCTGACAAATCTGACAAAGTAACATCAAAACAGACAGACAAAGTACCAACACCACAGCCATGCCTCCTCCCAGTTCTCCTCTCTTCTTAATTCTCAGTTATCATTTCCCTTCTCAGTTCTGAGTTCAGTTCTCAGTTCTCTCTCTCCAGTAGTTGCAGCCCAGCCTCTGGATGCATGCTCCCAGAAGTTCTGGCCTCTCTCAGCTTGGGCTTTTCCTTGTATTAGCTCCTGCCTGTTCTGCCCCTTCCTATTATGTCAACAAGTCCATCCCACTGTGGGAATCACAAGTTCTGGGTCTTAATATTTAACACAATCATGAACTTGGAACTAAGTGCTAAGTACCTGTTAACTTGCCAATACAAGGGGATCTTCAAATTCCATTATTATTACACATATGTAGTCTTTGTTACTCTCATTTCCTCTCTGTCTCTTCTTACAATGACATAGTCTATTTAATAGTAGTTCTCAACCTTCCTAATGCCGTGACCCTTTAATACAGTTCCTCATATTGTGGTGACCCCCAACCATAAAATTATTTCTGTTGCTACTTCATAACTGTTATTTTACTACTGTTATGAAGCATAATGTAAGTATCTGATATGCAGGATGTATTTAAATTGAACATAACCCACAGGTTGAGAACTTCTGGCCTATTAAATGCCAATATTTGCTGTGAGGGTGTATCCATGATTTATTGCATTTAGATAAATGGATGATGATGTTGGTGATGAGAAAGTCATGAGACACACAAGGAGTAGTGATCATAGCTATTCTTATTTCCAGTTCCATTGTGCCCAAGGACTTCTTGCCATGTCTGACTGTATGTGCTCACTCTGGTATTAAAATCACTCAGGATTACAAGCTTGTCCTCTTTTGGTACATTGATGATGAGGGTTTCCAGGTCTTCATAATTCAAAAAAAAATTACCTCATAAGGTTTTTCATGGTAGAAATATACATATTGATAAGAGGGCATGGCACTTTTTACTAGTGAGAATCACATTAACACAAGCCTGTTTGGGAGGCATACAAGCTTGCTGATTAGCTTATATCTGATTGTGAAACCCAGTCCAGCTTCACAGGACTCCCCCTTTCTAGCAGCCACTTTAGGAAAACATGCATCCAGCTCCAATATCAGTAACCTGGACCTTATAGGACAGCCTTGGTTCACTCAGAGTTGCTGTTTGGAGGTAGAAACTGCTGAGTTATCTCACAAGGGGATCTATTTGTGGAGGCAGAGCCAAGATGGTGGAGAAAAGGTTCTCCTGATCTCTGGACCCCTCCAAAAACCTTTAAATAATGCCTCAAAACAAATTCTGGAGTAGAAGAACCCACAAAAGGATGGGGTGATACCATTCTCCAGCCCAGGAAAACTTACTAGGTTTTCAGGAAAGGTTTGTTGCATCAGGATGAGAGTGGAGTACAATCCAGTGCAGGCCTTGCCCTAGTAAACCAGCAGTAGGCCTTAAGGGTGACTGAATCAATGGTGGTTGTGGCAATTTCAAGACTTCTCAGCCCATAGTTGGTAATGTGGTCAGATAACTCATCAGAAGAAGATTACAGGGGTCCTTTTGCTGGCACCAGGGACAGGACTCTGTCGCTTTGCCCATACTTAGATCTGGGTCTCAGTCCTGTGTCTTAGTCCCAGGGTGAGGAGAAACATTGACACACCAGAGTTTGTGACCACAGGGGAGCTGGAACTCTAGTCACGGTTCCAGGATAGTAAAGAATGGTTACTCACAGACCAGAACACAGACCAGGATAGTAGTAAATAAACCTTTCCTGAGATCACATCACCTTGGAAGAACTGAAAATTTCCAGACCCCCAGATTTATCTAGAAAACAGCTTCATAAAAAATCCTGAGGGGGGCGGAGCCAAGATGGCGGCGTAGAAGCAGCAACACATCGCAGCTCTCACATAGCCACCCCAAAATACCCATAAAA
>JAQQSU010006077.1:0-13623 GCA_028627135.1 Pseudochirops cupreus | reverse complement strand
AGTTGGGAGATCCATCCTGCCCTACCAAAAAGTGACATAGGAGAGAATAGACTGGGGGAGGGGGGAAACACTGGGATGGCTGTTTTGGGGTGGTGGGCGGGAGAAAGACAGGGGGAAAATATGTAACTCAAAAAAATTTAATAAAGAATCTCATATAAAAAAAAAAAGAATTCACTTAGGCTGTCTCCAAATCAAGTATGGAATTTATTGGGGGTAACACAACACACCAAACATAACACAACAAAGGAGTGCTCAAGGCAGATGGGGCAAACAGGCTGTAGGATGTGAACAGCCAGAAAATGTTCTTAGATCACAATCCAACCTCAAGAAAACTATGTATTGAAGCCCCCCATAGTGGGTTTATTTGTATGTATTCACAAAGCACCTCCAACTACCTGACATTCCTAAGGTACTAGGAAATTGAAGGATTGACCCAGACTTATGTGTATCATAGGCAGGACTTGAACTCAGATCTCTTGGGTTTCAAAGCTGACTCTATCCATGATGCCTCACTGTCCCTAAATGATATAAGGCCATCAAAATTGGACCTGGATTTCACTGGTATGTGGCACTCCCAGGTGAGAATATTACCTCTACCCAAGCAGGGCAGCACTTTCTTAGCAACTTATAGAGAATTGCTTAGAGTATTGAAAGATAGTTAGCATATATCACAGATGGGACTGGAACCCAGAATAAAACCAGGGATCTGCCCACTAGGCCACTGGTGCTCAAAATAGAAAATTAAAAAAAAAATTTGATTATCTCTACTGCCCTGCTGAGACCATGTAAACTAAACAGAAAGAATTATGACTTCCACAAAATATTAGAATTTGATAGAGATAACAGAGAACCCAGAGTGAAAGGCATCTTTCTAACTGTGTAAGCTACTTAACTCTTTGCCATAATATTAACTTCTAATATTGACTCCATTGCTTACCTCGTGATCTCCCCAACCCTAGCAAGAAGGATGGAATGGCTTCTTGCCATACCAACCCTCTTCCTAGGTGTCCCCCTTAAATTTTGACATGCTGTTCAGGGACAGTCTTCCTTTGAAATATTATCCTCCACTTCACTAATAAGGTACAGATAATACAAACCCTGAAGGCTCCTCAAACTGATTAGAGCTGTACCCCTCCAGGTTTCCCTGGCTCTCCCAAGCAAACACACCTTGGCCTACCATGACTTACAGGGATGTCTCCTCTATTTCCCTGGGCCTCAGACAGACTTCCTCCCCATGGTCAGCTGTGACCAATGCAAGGAGGCCTGCTTACTATCAAGGTCCCATAACAAAAGCACTAGTCCTTATGAACTTATTCTATACCCTGAGAGATGTATGGCTCCAGCTTACCTCTTCAGATACATCTCAGAGCTCTCCTTCCTTGTTTAGATCCCAGATTTGTAACACTGTCACACCAGATAATGAGGGGTTGGATTTAAAATATAGTGAGCAGGCCTATACCTCAAAGAGATCAAAGAAATAGGAAAAGGACCTATACGTACAAAAAAGTTTATATCTGCCCTTTTTGTAGTGCCAAAGAACTGAAAACTAAGAAAGTGCCTATTAAATGGGGAATGACTAAACAAACTCCACTATATGAATGTAATGGAATACTATTGTGCCATAAGAAATGATGAAGGGGACAGCTTCAAAGAAATCTAGGAAGACTTATATGAACTGATGCAGAGTAAAATGAGCAGGACCAGGAGAACAATTTATACAATAACAACATTATAAAAGCAAATGACTCTGAAACACTTAAAAACTCTAATCAGTACAAAGATCAAGCATGCTACCCACCTCCTAAGGGAGTGATGATCAACACAGGAAGCCAATTAAGACAACCTTTTTGGATATGGCCAATCCTGGGATTTTTTTTGTTTGACTAAATATATTTGTTACAGGAAGTTTTTTGTTTTCTTCCACCTACCCCCATAGTGTAGGGGGAGGTGAGAAAGAAAGAAAATAGATTTTTGCTCATTTGAAAAAAGTTAATTTAATTTTAAAATATATATATGGCAAGCCCTTAAGGAACCAACATCTCTGTTCCATAGCCATATGGGTTTGGGGCTCTCCTGTGGCTTTGGGGCTCCCCAGTAGCTAAGAATATTCTTCCTGGTCTGTATCTGGCTTCTTTTCCCCATCTTTTAGGGAATCATCTAGTTGGATTAACATATCCATCAGACTTGTATGGTATCTGGAGGAAATATTATTTTTGCAAGCCCTTAAACTCACTGATAAAATGTTTCCAATAATGTTACTTCTCCCTACTCAAAGATGATTTTTATCTCATGAAACTCCATGATACAAATGGAGAGAGCCCAGAGAAAAACATTAGACTATGGTGTGTGGCTGGGGAAAGTTAAATAAAAGTCAACATGCTTTTAGAGTTCTCTATTCATTGGTATTTTTCACAGAATAGAGCGGCTACTAGGGTGAGTTTAACCTAGTTTCCTAACCACTTTGTCTCTTGCTCCCCTTGTCTATTAGAAGAAACAGAACTTCATTTACCTTATCCTGGAGATATTAAGCGCAAAATAAGTTTTTTGGGTTTTGTTTTTTTGGAGGGGGAAAGTAGGGCATTTGGGGTTAGGTGACTTGCCTGAGGTCACATGGCTAGTAAGTCCAAAATAAGTTTTGATTATGGTTTAAGTGACAGTTAAACTGAGAGACCCAGGGGAGGCAGTAGATGCAGCTCAATTGAGAGAATTCAAAAGAAAAGACTTGGTTAAACAACGAGGTGGGGCAGTGGACAGAGCCTGACTCAGAATCAGAAAGATTCAGTTCAAGTCTTGCCTTCCCTAATGTCACTTAGCCTCTGTCTGCTGTGTTGGCCTTCCTTACAGGGGAAGGGTTTACTAACCACAGCATGTCTGGTAGGTGGAGAACTGAGATTAACGAAAAGAGAAGGGGAGAAAAAAGCCAGAGCTGATGAGCGGCTGAAGTTGAAAGCAGTTCCTGGCAGGGAGCAGGCCTCACAGAAAACAGAATAATTACGTCAGCAGGAGACAAAGCCTGAACAGCTTTGCCGAGTTTGCAGCCCTGTACGTATTTCCCTCACATGTGCATGGCCACATGTTCCCCATGTGTGTGACCCACACACTCCTATAAAGGTCCATTCTTCCCACCGAGTACACATTTATTTGTGAGAAAGTAAAGTTATGGTTTATGGGGCAGAGAAGGGAAATGTTTTGTAGTCAGTTTATTTACACTACTACTGGATTATGATGGGTTTTTTAAGGAGCTAAGTGTGTCATCTGGTTAACTGATAAAAAACATAAAATATGTTAGTGGGGGCTCATGAGTCATGGTTTGGAAAGGATTCTCATCCACAAAGCACTTTAAACTTGGGGAAGCTAACTAGAGATCCAGAGTGAGTGAAACCCTTTGGGTCACATAAGTAAATTACTCCTTAGTCATATTGCTAATATCAAGACTTCTACATCTTGTTTTTGGCATAGCTACCCCTGAAAGTTAGGAATTGACTTAAAATACTGGCAATTATCCATCCAAAGAGATGCCAAATTCAGAGAGCTCTTGTCTACCTATAATTTTCCGATAAAGAAGAGTCTATTGCAAAAGTCCCAGGCTGGGTCTTAAATGCTACTTTACACTGACCTCAAAAACCCAAGATCTGTGCCTTTTACCCCTGGGATATGGGTAAGAATTCCATGCTGGAGCCCAAAAATAACAAAGCCACCCAAGCTGGAAGAACCAGGGAAGGGGACTCTCCAATGCCAGTGAGACAGCCAGGCTCTTAGAGGGTCCTAGACAAGGTGATACTTAACAAAACAGAGAAAATTGCAGAAGAGGATAACTAGTCCTCCACCATATATACTAGTAAAGGAAGGAATGTAGCTAGGCAAGAACACAACCCCTAAACCCCTTGGGTTTAGTATTTTTCACTATGTATTTCCCCATCCCATTCATTTGCATGGAACACTAAAACTATCTTGGAGTCTAAAAACCAGGGGTCCCTGAACCATAAGAGCTTTGATAATTTACTAGAGAGGTAGCCTCTATACTCCATGTTTCCTGGGAGTCATTGAGAAATTGGAAGTTACGCAGGAGAATTGAGTGGAATTACCTACCCTAAGTCAATTGGTCTCAGACAGAGAATCTGCCCTTAGTAAAGCAAGAAATGCAGACTTAGAAATAAATCTAAGCCTGTAGGCAATCGTTGTCTGAGACGTTCATGTTCTGAAGAGCTTGTCACCTCTTGGGAGCAATCTTTTTCTGAAGAGGAAATGCCCATTCTTGCCAAGGCTTGGAAAAAAGTCATAGATAGCTTTTTTTTTTTCTTCTTCTAATCCATGACTGGAGATGTGAGTATTCTACCTTTCCTAAAAGAACTGTAGGGAAGCAAAAATAAAAATGAAAAACTGAAGAGTTTTAAGCCCACTTCCAAGAAAAATTTTATGTCACTGCCCACCTCTTGTCTTACAAAGAATAGATAACATATCTCCATCAAGAACCCCAGCTGATGCCCAAAGCGGGAGGGAGACAAATGTACTATAATCTCATGTTCTAGAAGTGCCCAACATTGGCTATGGGACCGGCAGAGCAACATCAAGCAGTCTCCTCCAAAAAGACTATCAGAGAGAACCATACCATCCATGGAACATGGTCATGCAACTGGCAGATGCCACGTGCCCATTAGAGAGGCAGCTAGCTAAACAACTGAAGCTAAAAAACAGAAGGAGCAGGGTGATAAGACTAAAAAACATGGCTGGCCCTACAACATTAGGGTTGAGTTGTCCTTCCAGACATCAATTAAGCAATCAGCAAATATTTATTAAGTACCTGCTATAGGATAGGTGCCATGTGCTCTAGCCACATGCCTTTCCACATTACATTTGTCCACTCATTCTTGTAATGGTGCATTGGTGGAAGAGTGTGGCACAGTTTTATGCTGTTTTTCTTACTATGCTCCTTCATTAAATGCCTTTGCCTTGATCTAATTTATCTACTACCTGACTAGTAAAAGTAAACATATTGGTGGGGGCTTGTGAGCTATGGCTCTAAGTTTGTGGAACACATACATAGACTGCCTTGAACCTCTGTGGCCTTATCTGAAAGACTCACACGTGAGGTGAGGGTTCCCCTCAGATGTTACATCATCAAGGACTCAGTTGATACTGACCTTGTTGCATAGAGTCATCATCACCCAAACCCTTCGGCTTCTCTGGATCTAAAGAGGATCCTGCCTTAAGCTTTAGCACAAATCTGCTTAGAGTCAGCCCCAAAGACTGATAGATGCTACAGTGATGGTCTTGGAGTCAGGAAAACCAGAGTTAAAAATCTTACTTCAGATGCTTACTAGCTGTGTGACCCTGGACAAGTCACTTAACCTCTGCCTGCCTCAGTTTCCTGACCTTCAAAATGGAGATAATAGTAGCACCTACCTCCTGGGACGGTTGTGAAGAAAAAATGAGATATCTGCAAAGTTCTTTGCAAACCTTAAAGCTATACACTTAAGAGCTATCGTTAATTGCCTTTTTTCTTTCCAGACCAGCTTTTCTAAAACTGTGTAGAGCTCCCAGGTGATGAAACTCCCTCTACCAATGCAAATCAACAATGGGTTAAAATCTATAATCTTCAAATTGCCTGGGGAGAGTAAGTAACTTAGTCACCGAGAGTCACAGA
The DNA here is from genome assembly GCA_028627135.1 of Pseudochirops cupreus. Lineage (NCBI taxonomy): Eukaryota > Metazoa > Chordata > Mammalia > Diprotodontia > Pseudocheiridae > Pseudochirops > Pseudochirops cupreus. The sequence continues at coordinate 7,979 of JAQQSU010006077.1, read as the reverse complement.
GCCAGTCAGAAGTGGGACTTCAGTCATTCTGACTCCCAAGTCACCCTCTATCCACTACGCCATGTTGCTTCTCCTTCATTTCTTCCCCGGTCACCCTTGCTCTCTCAAAACCTCCAGCCTCCTGACACTTCAGGCCCCTGAAGCAACAGGGCTCCTTAGCTCCAGAGCTCTGTCACATCTGGCTGGTGGCTAATTTCCTATGCTCCTTCTCCTGCCCCAGCCATCCCATGGTGGGGGTGAGGGGGGGCAGATTCCACAGCCACCCACTTCCCTCTTTCCCTTCTGTCTCTTGCCTTCACAACACTGCAGACCACAAGAGTGTTTCCTCCTTCCACACCCACCCCAGAGAGAAGAGAATGTATAAATCTAGAAATCCCATGGCAAGGCAAGGTCGTTAGTCTATTTAAAAAATGTCTACTTAGTCCCAGACTTGGTGGCACCTGAGCCTGCTTCCTAAATGTTTTTCTCTGGTTACAGCTCCCCAGTCCTAGTTTGGCTCATCGGGAGTCCCCCTAGGCAGGGTCATCCAGTTACCCCCTGGCCACAGACAGGATGGTGTCTGCAGTGTGGTATGGAGTTGGAACTGGGGTCAGAATATTTGGATTTGAATGCTGACTCTGATGCTTGTTACTGTGTGACCTTGGGCAAGTCACTTAATTACTCTGGGTGGCAGTTTCCTTATTAGTATTTGTAGCTTTTAAGGAGCCTTCTGTCTCTGAAGTCAATGATGTCATAGCCCTAGGGAAGCCCCAGTATGGCACAGTGGAAAAAATGCTGGATCTGGAGATAAAGTACTCGGGGTTGAATTCTGACTCTTACCTCTCTGTGAATGTCAGTTTCCTTCTATGTAAAATGAAAGGCATTGGAATAGATGGATGCCTTCCCAGGTCTCTTCCAGTGCTAAATCTCTGGCTTCCAAGATGACCCAGAGACATGACCCCTGGCGTTCTGGATCAAACTGGGCATCTGTCCTTTAATATCTAGCTCTTACCAGCCAGTTAAGTTTTTCTAAGACATGAATGGTTTTGGAAAGGTGGGTTTGAATCTAGCCTCAGATAGTTACTAACCAAGTGACCGTGTGGGAATCACTTAGCCCTTCTCTTGACTCAGTTTCCTCATTTGTAATAGCACCTTCTTCACAGGGTTGTTATGCAGATCAAATGAGTTAACATCTGTCAACCACTTTGCAAACCTTAAAACATTTCATAAACGCAGCTATAATTTTTATTATGACAGTGGTTAGTCAATCAGTCCATATTACTAGGAAATCACTCCCTTTCCCTCCTTATCACCAAGGGATCAAAAAGCAAATACAGATGGGTAGGTAGGATAGGGTTCCCTTCACTAAAAACAAAAACAAAAAATCAGAATAACTGTACCTAACAAACAGGTGCCAAAGTTCACCCAAAAATTTCAGCCTTTTTCCTTATAGCACCCAAAACCATGGACAGTATAACCTGGTAAATAAGACACACACAGAGAGAGAAAAACCACCTAGAAACATCACACAAGAACAACTGCCCTGGTCCACCATGAAGAGCACCCTCATGCCTATTCATCTTCGTCTTCTCTTGTGAGGACTAGTCTTCAGCTATAGTCAAGTGAAACATCCAAGTCCAAACAGGTCACAGACACTAACACCCTGCCAGTTTGGAGGAGTCAGTGCTCTCACTAGGGCTCATGGTAGCAACTGCTGCCTTCGGGAAATAGCAGTTCCACTGTTCTCTACCCTAGTGAGCCCCCATCTGGAGCACCGAGTCTAATTCCAGGGGCCACTTTTAAAGCAAGATATTGACAAAAATTTAATGAGTACAAAGGTGGGTAATCTGAACAGTGAAGTGAAACCCAACTCCACTAGGTTCAGTTGCAAGATCTGGAATGTTTAGTCAGAAGAATAGTAAGTCTTAGGGCATGAATGCTCTCTTTTAAACTGTATCAACTATTATGTGGAAGAGGGAGTAGACATTCTGCTTGGCCCCAGAGGACAAAACTAAAAGCCAGGGATAGAAGAGGAAAGTAGATATTGGCTCAATAGGAACAAGAGCTACTTAATTTGAGTATTCCAACAATGGAACAAGATGCCTTCAGAGGTAATGAGCTTAATGTTATTCACTCCAAAGAAAGAACCGATGGCATCAGAATACAGATTGAAACATACTTTTTCTTTTAACTTTATTATTCTTGGGTTTTTTGGTCTGTGTTTTATTTTACAATCTGGTCAATATGGAAATGTTTTGTATGACTGCACTTTTATAATCTATATCAAATTGCTTGCCTTCTTTTAAGACAGGGAGAGGAGAAAATTTGGAACTCAAATTTTTAAAAAACAAATGTTAAAATTTTTTGCTTCTATGAAATTGAGAAAAATTAAAACATTTTAAAAATTAAAGATTAATTTCTTTTAAAAAAAAAAGAGGTAATGAGCTCCCTCACTGAAAACATCCAAGAATTCAGAGACGCTAGGAGTTAGAAGTGAATTTAGAAACTATTCTAGACCAACCTCCAATACAAATTTTGAAAATCCTTTCCTCCAGCATCTTTACAAATTCTGAGGCCTTCCATGAGCCTTAGTTTTATCATCAGTGAAATTATGGCATTTTACCATGAACATTTTATGGTTCTATGGCATACCCTACAAATTAGACCACCGAAAGTCAGCACGTGTGCACTGTGGGGTCAGGAGCACACCAGTGATGTCAGGACAGAACTGTGAGCCGTCAGCCCACAAGATGGCAGCATACCGCCCCACCAGGTAGAATTGAGAGATCCCCGTTACAAGTCGTAAGATCTCATATCATACTTAGGTCTAGAACTGAAAGGGCTTTAAAAGATCTGAAGACTATTCCAATAACATCCTCCCTCCTCTAGTCTCTACCTCTCTCTAGGCCGTCTTTCATAGCCCTTTTTAAAAAAAAAATTAAAAACCAAAAAACACTATCATATTATTCTACTGCTCAAAATCTTTCACTTATTCCTGGTTGCTTCTTGATTAAAGTTCAAAGGCCTTAGTCTGGCATTCAAAGTTCTCTCCACTACCCCACCACCTAGTTTGGTCTCATGCTACTTTATGGGTCATCCCAATTAGACTACTCCCCATGCCTGGAACACCCCCTGTCTTTCCTGCCTCCATAACTTTGTTCCAGCTATTTCTTATACCTGCCTTGCCCTTCCTCCTCCTCTTTACAAGTTGTAAACCCTTGAAAACCCAGCATCAGGATTTTCTACATTAGTTTTTCCTGATCCCTCCAGGGGATAAAAGGCTTCTCCTACCTTGGACCAAACATGGTACTCTGAATTTTGCTGTGCACCTGTCTGATGTACTTTTTAAAGAATTGTCGTGTGTTACACCATTTTACATCCACTCATTGCACCATCCCATTCCCCACCCCTCCTATATACAAAGTATAAGCTCCAGGAGGGCAAGGGCCATGTCTTATCCCAACTTTTGATTTTCCTTGTCCCCCCCCCATTCTATACATGAGGGATCTAATAAATGATGGTTGAATTAACCTGAACTGAATGTCCAGGATTGTGGAGACTGAGACCCAAGGTCATGCAAATGCTCCGTGTGACTAAGCTAAACTATCCCTCCCTTCATATCGTGCCCCCAAGATCCTGAGGCCCAGGGGAAGGGGAAGAGTAGGGGTGGAGACTCTGGACCCTCAGCAGGGCCCTGCCCAAATTCCTCCACTCCCAACACACACACACACACACACACACACACACACACACACACACACACACACACACACACACGCCCCTGCCTGACCCAGAACTCAAAGTCCCACCAGTAGACATTTGCTCCTATGTGGTGACCCTCTCTCCCAACCTGCCACCACCACCACTCACTATGAAAGCACCAGATCCTATGTATAATGGAAAGAGCCCAGGGAGCCGGGAGGTTGAGGTTCTAGACCTGGCCCACTCACTAACTACCTGTATGACTTTGGGCAAGCCTTTTCAACATCTCCAGACTTCTGTTTGTTTATTGATTTGGAAGTGGATGAGATTTCAGAGGACATTTAGCCTAAACCTCTCCTTTTGCTGATAAGAAACTGAGCCCAGGAGAGATGACTGAGCCAAAGTCACAGAGGTAGTAAGTGGCAGCACTGAGATAGGAAGCCAAATCCTGTGTCCTCAGATCTACCACAGTGTCTTTTCCACTAACCCATGACGTCCTCTAGTAAGTGGTCAGGCTGTTCCATCTCTGACATTCTGGGATTTGAGGTCATGGGCCAGGAGTAAAGCAGGTTCGGTCTAGAGAGAAAGGGCATGACAAGGGACAGCAATCCCTCCCAGCCCCAAGAAGAACACCTCTCCTGGGTCCAAATTAGGGCTGTTTCTTTCACTTTTTGACAGCCACCAACCATTCCTTCCGGCAATAGCCCAGGAAATCATTGAGACGGTATACAGCTGTGGGAGGTGGGCCTTCAGTGTGTCCACTTCTCTAGTGTGAAGTACTGAGTATTAGATCAGGAAAGGTGCCTTAGGGATCCAACTGACTCATTTTACAAAGGAGGGAACTAAGGCTCTGGGAGGGAAGTGATTTACCCAGGATCATGCAGGGATCTTAGTGGCAGAGCTGGAATTCGAGACCATATGCTCCACCTACTCATCTAGCCTTATCTCTCTGGTTTTCAGGTAAGGAAAGAAAGGTCATGAAATGAAATCAGTGGGCCAACGTCATACTACTAGTGAGTGGATCTGAGACGAAATTTTCTGGGTTTAAATCTAGTGTTCTTTACACTTCACACCAACAGATGTACCCTCATTTTACAGGTAGGGAAACTGAGTCCCAAAGAAGGGAAGCAACTTATGTAAAGTCTTTATTTGTAGATATGTTATACATGTGATTCTTTATGTCTGAACATATCTCCTCATGTCTGGGATTCTGTGTCTCTGTGTCAACATCTGACTGTAACTACCAGTGGGGATGTGTGTGTGTGTGTATGTGTGAGCAAGAGACCGTGTATGTATGCACCCACATGTGGTGATGGGGGGAGGGAGGAATGATAGCGTGGAGCAGGAAGTGGTAAGGCTGACAGAGAGATAGGGCAGCCCCCCCAACCTGGGGGCCACCCAGCTTCTGCCAAGCACATTCAACCCTAGCTCATCTCTCCTCTCATCCCCTTCTCCAAAACTGAAGCTCCCTTTCTTCCTTCTGGTCCCCTGAGAGATGGGTTGTCAGGCTCTTTGTGAGCAAGGACAGACTGTCCTTAGGACAGACCCCATCCCTCTTCTTTTATATCTTTATTTAAAATGGTTTCCTTCAATCAAGGAGGAAACCAGAGTTTCATAAATTAACAGTCCCCAGGGCTTGGGTCTGAGACCTGATGAGAGCCCTCCTAGGGACCCCGAGTGGTCTCCCTCAGGCTGGTCTCAGGGGTCCCTGCTTCAGGTAGCGCCACAACTCTGTAGAAACCAGGCTCCTGGCCTCAGCAGTACTCAGAATAGTCTTCCTCCACATAGTTGGATGGAAACCAACCAATCTAAAAGGAGACAGGAAGAGAGAGAGGGTAAGATTAGAGCTGGCCATGGGCCCTCCTGAACATGCCCAGCCAGCTCTGCTGGGAATCTTCTTCTGTGACATCTGAAGGAGGCAGGGTGTGGAGCCACCCTTGGCCTGCCTCCAGCAGCTCCCCATGGCCTACAGCTAGGTTTCTTAACCTGTGTCTGTGCATCTGGGTTTTTAAAAATACAGATAATTTTTTTTTCAGTATAATTGGTTTTCTTTGTAATCATATGTATTAAACAAAATACATAAAATGCATTTGAAAACATTTTTCCAAGAAGAGACTCCATAGACTCATGACATAAAAAAGGTGAAGAATGCCAAGCCTATGGGATAAAGCTTGGACTCCAACCCCTCAGCTTAACATACAAGGCCTCTCCAGGCTGACCTCAGCCTCCTCCCCTCCCCACCTCCCACCCCCACTCCATCTGGCCCCCTCCCTGGCATCAGCCCAGGCCCAGCTCACCCGGCCATAGATCTCCCCTCGCCACCAGCCCTGATGTCCCTTCTTGCTGATAATCTTAATGATGTCGCCCTCCTTGAGGGACAGTTCCGTGCGGTCCCGGGCACAGAAGTCGTAGCGGGCTTTGGCCGACCCAAAGTATCTGGTGCTCCCTGCAGCTGAAGACAAAAGCCACCTCACAGCCTGCTTGGTGCCTCAATGCCAGAGGCCAGACGAAGCAATTGGCATGGCAGAACAAGTGAAGGGTGAAGGAGGAGTGAAGGGGGAAACGTGGACAGCAGTCGGCCCCCACAGAAGAGCCACTCTTCGACTAAGATGCTGCTCAGGGAGACAGGTGCTTCAGAACGTGCCTGCCTGATCCCCTGAGGGCAGCCCCCTCTGCCACCCAGCCATCACTGACTTCATCTGGCCCTTCCTTCATAGTGGGACTCCACGAAGCCCTCACTCTCTCTAGCCCCAGGAGGATGCCCTCTGCAAGGCCTGTTCCTAACCTCTAATCACACACATAAGCCCCGGGTCTCAGAGATGGAAGGAATCTCCAAAGTTCTGAGCCCACCAGGAACCATGCCCAGGAAGAGCTAAATCCCCCAGCTCTGCGCTCCTGGAGAACACGAGAGAGGTCTCAGCTTCACCCCAGGCTTCCCCTATGGCCTTTAGTGTTCCCCCATTCTGTATTCCCTCCTCACACTTCACTGCTACCCACTGATGTTGTCTCCCCCATCAGAATGGAAGCTCCCTGAGGGCAAGGGTTGCCTCTGCTTTTGTATTAATATTGTTCCGGCATATAGCAAGAGTTCAATGAATGCCTATTCGCCCCCCACCCCTGCCTGGTTTCTCTTCTCTGGAGTCAGGGTGTGTATCTGTGTGTCTGTGTCAGTGTCTGTGTGTGTCTGTGTCTGTGTGGTGTGTGTCTATCTGTGTGGTGTGTGTCTGTGTCTGTGGTATGTGTCTGTGTCTGTATGGTGTGTGTCTGTCTGTGTTGTATGTGTCTGTGTGTGTGTGAGAGTGTGTGTGTGTGTGTGTGTGTGTGTGTGTGGTGTGTGTGGTATATGTATGAGAGAGTATGTATATGTGGTGTGTGTGTCTTTGTGTGTGTCTGTGTGTGAGAGAGTGTATGGTATGTGTGTGGTGGGTGTGGTGGGTATGTGTGGTGTGTGGTGTGTGTAATGTGCATGTGCGTGTGTACATGTGTGTGTGTGTTGGGGAGGAAGGGATAGAAATAATATGTGTGCTCTTCCAACATGTGACTAGAATTGCATGTGAGTGTATAAAGAAAAGACAGAGAGACAGAGAGACAAGCAGAGAGATGAGGGCAGGGAAGGGTAGGTGTGCACAGACCGGCTCTCCTTTGTGCACTGTCTTCTCTCCTCTGTCCCCTTACAAAGAAAGCTCCTTGAGGGCAAACACTGGGTTGGGTTGTTGTACTTGTGGCCATAGCACTTAGCTTGGATGCTTAGTAAGAGCTTATTAAATGCTTTTTGGTTCATTCATTTCCCTGGGCTCCAGGTCACAAACTCATAAAAAGTAAAGCTGAAAGAAACCTTAGAAATCAAATGACCAACTTCCATGTTTTACAGATAGGGAAACTGAGGCCCAGAAAGGTCAAATGACTTGATTAAGGTCACAAAGAATTGGTGGCAGAGTGAGATTAGAACACAGGACTCCAGACTCCAGACTGCCCCTTGAGAGCCTACCTGGAGCTCTGGCAATGGCCCTCCTCTCTGGTTCCTTAAAGGGGAACTGCAACATCGTGTCCAGGGACTTGAAGCAATCCTTCAGGGAGTTTTGCCGGTAAAACTCCACCAGCTCCTGGGGGGGGAACAGTGAGCAGTTAGGAATCCTCGGTCTGGGAGCTGCCCAGCCAATATCACCGAGCTAGGGAGACCATCTAGGCCCCTGGGAGCCCTTGAGATTAGGAGAGAAGACAACAATCTCTGGGAGGAGCCTTGCGGAACACACACACCGCCCTTCACACCCTCTCACGTGTACACACACACACACACA
>JAQQSU010006076.1:0-13623 GCA_028627135.1 Pseudochirops cupreus | reverse complement strand
AAAAAAAAAAAAAGAAAGAAATGTGTGGGACATCCAGTTCAAGACATACTTGGATATAGACTGGGCATCATCTGTGTAGACATGGTAATTGAACCCTTAGGAATTGATGTAATCATTAAATTCTAGAGTAAAAAGAGAAAACAGAAGATGACCCAGGACAGAGTCTTAGAGGATGCCCATGGTTAGTGGATGTGACATAGATAAAGACCCAGCAAGAGAGACTGAGGAGTGGACAGACCAGAGGTAAGCCAGAGACATAACAGCGTCACAAAAAGCCAGACGGAAGAGGGTGTCTAGAAAGAAAAGGCAATGGAATTGAGATCATTGTTAACTTTGGAAAGAGCAGTTTCAGTTGACTGATGAAGTCAGAAGCCAGAATGCAGAGAGTTAGGAATAGAGTAAAAGAAAAGGAAGAGGAGGCACAGATTATAAATGGCTACTTCAAGAAGTTTGGATAGAAGAGTTGGAAAGATATAGGACAACAGCTGGCAGATAGGATTTAATAAGAAGGTTTTGTTTAAATGTTTTTTTTTTGTTTTTTAAGGATGATAGAGGCATGAAAATGTTTGCAGCCAGCACAGAAGGACCCAGTAGATAAAAGAGAGATAGAAAATTAGAGAAAGAGTAGAGAACGATAGTAGGAACAATCTGCTAAAAAAAGACGGAAGGACATGGAACCAAAGTTATTTATAGAGTTGGTTGAGAAGGACTACTGCATAATTAAAGACAGATGTGAAGAAGGTGATGGTGGAAGAGAATGTCTGAAGGATGTGAGACGAGGAGGAGGAGTAGGGGAAAAGAGGATGTCTCAGAGAATGGCCTCAGTGTTTTCAGTAAAGTCTAAGGAAGGCAAGGTCCTCAGGAGAGCAGGTGGGCATAGGGAGGGGCATGAGGAATTTCAGATTAGAAAGTCCAGCTTTTTGGTGAGCGAGATAAGGATTCAGTTAGGGAGGGATGGCAGGATTGCCTTGCCGCAGTGAAGGCCTAGTTTAGATTAGCTAACATAAATTTGTTTTGAATCTGTTCAGCATGATGCTGAGATTTCATCTAGTTCCATTCAGTAGCATATGAGTAAGAAGGAAGGAAAAAGATGATAGAAGTAATATAGACTTGGGGTGGGGCAAAGTATGATCACCAATAAGACAGTGAGGCAAAGAATTTAGAAGTAGAGGATAATAGAGAAATGAACTGGTTGCCCAAGGTGTGAGAACTGGGAAGAAAATACAGAATACAGTTGATAACCTGAGGAATAACATTTAGGTCATGGTGAGGATGTCAGGGTGCAGTCACGGGGATGAGTAGGTTTAGGAGAGATAGAAAGAAAAAAGATTATGATCAGATAAAGGAAATTTAGAGTTCTTGAACATGGAAGTGGAACTCTTGTGGGTGATGGCAAGATCAAGGGTATGGTCATCCCTGTGTTTTGCTGAAATAGAGTGTAGGAGTAGGTCATGGGAGTTAAGTAGATTGAGGAATTCATATACTGGGAAGGGGGTTGAGGAAAGCTCAACATGCATGTTGAGATCCCCTAGAATAAGAGAAGGAATGAAAGTGAAGAGAAAGAAGATAAGCCAGGCACTAAACTCCTCAAGAAAGGAGAAAGAAGACCTTATAAATCAGCAGATAATAGCTACTAGAATCTGGAGTTGGTGATAAATTTGGTTAGAACAAACCCCAAAGAATGAAAGGCTGTTCAGTTATGTTTATAGAGGGAAATTCTGGAAATGGCAATAGATATAAAGAGTATTCTGACTTATCCACAACCAATGATGGCACAGGTGGGAAAGGGAGATGTGAGTGAAAGTGCAATTAGTATTAGAAAGGGTAGCCAAACTGTTGGTGGAGCTGTGAACTGATCCGACCGCTCAGTTTGGAACTATACCCAAAGGACTATAAAACTGTGCATACTCTTTGATATCCCAAAGATATCCAAAAAAGGGAAAAAAGTCAATCTGTACAAAAACATTTCTAGCAGCTCTTTTTATGGTGGCTAAGAACTGAAAATCAAAGGAATGCCCATCAACTGGGAAATAGCTAAATAAACTGTGATATATAATTGTGTTGGAATATTATTGTGCTATAAGAAATGACAAGCAGGCTGATTTCAGAAAAACCTGGGAAGACTTATATGAATTGATGCAAAGCGAAGTGACCAGAACCAGAAAAACATCATATGTAGTAATAGCAACATGGTAGGAGAAAGAACTGTGAGTGATTTAGCTATTCTCAGCAATTCAATGAGCCAAGACAATCTCAAAGGACTACTGATAAAGCATACTATTCACCTCCAGAGAAAGAACTAATATTGTTTGAATACAAACTGAAACATGCTACTTTTCACTTTTTTTTAATAATCCTGATAACTTATCCCTCCTTTGTTTCAGCCGTTTCTTAACTCAGTAGCCTAAGGGCCAGCCTTAGGCTGTATTCTCAGGAGGGACTGAAGAAACCAGAGGTGAGAAAGAAGTGTACAGCAGCTGTCCTTTATTGTATTGTAGCATCCTCCTTATATACCCTAGAGGTAACACAATTAAAGCATGATCTCCACGTGTGCTGGAGGGATGGACCAATGGAGGACAGGCCAAGCCAGTCATCTCAGCTGCCGCTCATCAGGCGAGTGGTCTTGCATGACTTTTCTGTGAGCTTAGCAACTGGGCTGTTACCCTCAGCACCACAGGTGCTTTTAGACTCTCACTGATCCCTACACTCCTTCCATTTGTTGTATAAAACGACTAATATGGAAATGTTTTACATGATTGCATATGTATAATCTATATCTGATTGCTTACCATCTCAGGGAAGACTCAGAAGAGTCCTTTTCCCTTTTTAAAAAAAATATCTTTGAGATATGCTGGATCAAAAGGAAATAAAAAAAAGAAAAATGTGTCAATGAAACACTTTTTGAAAAATATGCAAGAAGTTCAGAAGGGAACACACAGGACAATTCAGTTACTATCTCCTTAAATTTAACATACATCAAAAAAAAACTCTCCTCAAATACATTCATTTAAGTCAAGCATTTAGTAAGCATTTGCTATGGGTCAGGCACTGTGCTAAAAGCTGATCATACAAATACAAGCAGAATGAAAGATAGTCCCTGCCCTCAAGGAGCAGATAAAAGATAACACATAAAACAAGGGGAAAGGAGGGATAAGTTATCAGGACCACGGTAGAGAAAGCAAGGTGTGCAGACTGGAGAGGAATGAAGACATAGTTGGCCTGGGAGTTGGCCTGAAATTCGAGATTCCATAATGAATCATCCAATCATAGGAAGAGGCTGCAGGGCAGAATATACTTCTAATGTGAGAAGTTCAAGGGCTGAGAAATTAATTTCTAGGATAGAGAAGTCTTTGGTGTTGAGGGTAAAGAAAGTCCAGAGAGTCAGGAGGACAGCCTGGAGTGGAATAACATAAAGAAGTTTACAGTCTTGTACACAGCCCTCTTTTCTGTTCTTTGTTTATTGAAACGGTCATATTCTTTGATGTTTGTTAAGATCACAATGGGGGTTTTTCTCATTTAAAAAAATGTGGGAGTTAGATTAGAAGATGGGGCAGCTAAGTGGCATAGTGGGGAGAGAGCTGGGCCTGGAGTCAGGAAGACTCATCTTCATGAGGTCAAATCTGGTCTCAGATACTTACTAGCTCTGTGACCCCAGGCAAATCACTTAACCCTGTTTTCCTCAGTTTCCTCATCTGTAAAATGAACTAGAGAAAGAAATGGCAAATCACTCCAGCATTTTTTGCCAAGAAAACCACAAATGCGGTAATGGAGAGTCTGACACAACTAAAAATAGCTCAAAAACATCACACACACACAAAAAAAGAAAAAAAAATTAAAAATAGATCCTTCTCCACAACATACCTGACAAATAGTTTCACCACCTTTGCTTAAAGACTCCAGTGAACAGGAACCCACTGCCTCTTAAGACAGACCATTCCATTTTGGATAGCTCTAATTGTTTGGAAGTTTTCAAACCTAAATTTACCTTTTCACCATGTTCATCCAATTATCCTAGTTCTGCCCTCTGGAACAACATGATCTCAATCTCCTTTTATTCTGAATAAACAATACCTAAATACACTTAATAGTTTTATAAAGTCCTCCAGAGAAGGAAATTCTGTAGGCCCTTCCCTTTACATTCTTATGTGCAATATCTTGCACATAACAGAGCTTAATAAATATTTGAATAGATTGAACTGGACTGAACTCATATTTGACTTCCTTTTACCTCCCCTCTTCACCCTTTTTGACCCCTTTTCACTACCCCCCCCCTTCTCTCCTGCCGCCCCACCCAGGTCAACTCTAAGCCACGCTGCTTCTACTCTGACCTTCTCTCACCAGAGGTCAGACTCCAGCCCCAACAAGGTTGGGTTCTGATTTCACCTTACTGAGCCAAGTTCCCAGTCTATTACCAATTTTTCATTCATTTCCAAAGTGTTACTTTCATCCTTCCCCTCCTGCCCTTTTGCACCTTTATCTCCTCTTAATGTATTATCTTCCCAGGGATGCACTGGAGTCAACTTAAAAAGACTCTTGATAAACTGGTTACTGAATTTTTAGTGGGAGCATTTATATTTCATAAATTGGCAAACACTATAAATCAGGATATGACTTTTTGTTTTTTTGTTTTTATTTTTATTCCATAAATTAACCCATTTATTGTTGGACTATGGGCGACAGATATTTGGTAAGAAGATTTTACTGGTTTTTCAATTCCTTCCGTCTTCTGATGGCAGATTTGACTGTGACTGCAAAGGTGATATTGTAGGTCCATGCACCACCAGCTACTGTTTTCATACAGGATCCACAATGCCAGATACCCACAACTCGTCTCTTCATTTTGGTCTTGTCACAGAGGGAGCAGGTATACTTGGCATGCTGGCTAATTTCAATTTTCTTCACCATTTTTCTGAGGGATGCACCATAACGTGTTCCATATTAACCAACAATTCTGACCTTCTTAGTTCATTTAGTCATGTTAGCAGCACCGGAACTGGAGCTTGGAGAGGAAAGACATGACTTATTGTTGATTGCCTAGACTTAACAAAGTGATGGAGAAAATGGTTAATAATGCAGATCGAAGTTAAAAGTCTGTCCTGCATACAGTTGTTGGGTTTGGTTTGGTTCATTTTTTTTTTCTGGAGAGTTGGTTGTTAAATACTTGCAAGCAAACTCCTGAGTCTTCCTTTTTTAAAATGTAAGGTCTTTGAAGGCAGCAACTGTCTTGTTTGTTTGTTCTTTTATCTCCAGGCTTGGTGTAATAGGAATGGGAATTTGAAGATCATCCCTGCCCCTTAATGGACCTAGGGGGGAGTTTGAAGACCTCTACTGCTTTGAAAGTAAACTCTGATCCCTTATAGGCTGAATACTGTAATCACATGGAGCTTGTGATGGAAGGAATTTGCCCAAGGGAAGCAGAGCCCAGAGGAAGCTTCCCTGCTGTGAAGATAAACTCTGCCCCCTAATAGGCTGACTGTGGTCACATGGAGCCTGTGGTGGGAGGAGTTTGCTGAAAGGAAGCAGACTCCAAAGGAAGCCAGGAGCCAGAGCCAGGGAGATGGTGGGAGAGAGAGGTGCTCAAGGAAGGAGAGAGAGAGAGAGAGAGACGTTTCTGAGTTGATTGATTGATCTTTATTGGTTTGTGGGAAGGCTAAAGAATGCTCCAGCCCTCATTGTTATTATGGCTTCTGACTGTCTTTGGTACTATGATGGAATCAGCTTACTGGTTTGGGGATTTGGTTTTCTGGTGTCTAAATAAATGCTTCAGTTCTGTCTTCTATATGGAGAGTTTGGTATATTTTGTGATTGAATGTCATGTGAGATTTATAGTCGCAGCCTTTATCATGATTGTAGCTGCTGTAAATATAGCATTGGCACTACACTTAGTAAAGTCCCTGGCTGGAATATTCATTCAAAATATCTTTTATAACTTAGTTACTGTGATCAATACAATGATCCACTACAATTCCAAAGGACTAATCCAAAATGCTATCCATCTCCAGAGAGAGAACTGAACGAAGCACATTTTTTCCACTTTATTTATTTTACTCGCTTTTTTTCTTTTTGCAATGTGGCTAATAAAGAAATGTGTTTTGCATGACTTCACATGTATAATGGGTATTATATTATTTGCCTTCTTAATGCATGGTAAAGGGCCTGGAGGTGGGAGAGAATTTGGAACTCAAAAAAAAATGCTCAAAAATAAATAAGCATAAAAAAGGGAAAAAAACCAAAATGTCTTTCATAAAAATAGCTGACACAGCTATATCACCACTTTTCAAATACTTTCAAATAGACTATCTTATTTGATCCTCACAAGAAGTAAAAAGTATGGTATGTGGAGAGAGAAGGACATTGAAATTCTGATTATTGTGGTGGGAAATAGGGTAGAGGTTACCAGACTTAAAAATTTTCTGCACTCTAGTCTAACCTGTGATTTGCATGAGATCTGGAATGGCAAGATCAGGGTGAGGGAGAGATGAGACAATTCACCTCATTACAACGTCATCCAACTCCTTTGCCATTTTGCTGAGAGGAGCTTCTGATAATGGTTTGCACAGAGCAAAAGGATGAAAAGAAATTAAAGGATGTTTCTAATCATAACCAAGTAAAAGAATTAGACTAAGTAAGTACAAAAGAAGGCAGAAAGGAAATAAGTATTTATTAAGCAGCTACTATATGCCAGGCATTATAAGAAGCACTTTAAAGGGTGATCTCTTTGGTCTTCACAACAAGCCTGTGAAGTAGGTGCCATTATTATCCACATTTCACAAATTAGGACCTTGAGGATAATGCGACTTGCCCAGGGTCACTGAGCTAGTAAATGTCTGAGGTTTTCAGGTTTCCCTGACTCCAGATCCAGCACTCTGTCCACTATGCCAGCTAGCTGCCTGTGTTGTTGTTGTTTTTCCTTTGTTCTCAAAGAGGACCACAACATCAAGAGTTGATGCCATGACATACAAGTGAGTTGGATTTAAATGATGGAGCGCTATGCAAAGTCACCAGCCTCACTTTCTCCTCCAGAGCCATCTGGATCCAGTGGCCAGATATGCATTGTGTTTGTCTTTTGTTTTTGAAGAGGACCATGACATCAGGGAAATGATGACATGACTGGCAGTTGACTTGGATTTGAGGGAGGGAGGCCTGTGCAAGATCACCAGCCTCACTGTCTCTTCCAGAGCCATCTGGGTCCAGTCCATTCATCAGGATGACTGGAGATGGCCCAGGATGCAATGGGATACCCTGGCCCTTTCAGGTAAGCCATTTTCAGGTTCTCACTTTGAGTGAGGTAAAGCCCATTTAGTGAATAGGCCTCTTTAAGAAGTGAGTCAAGGGATGGCTGGCCCCTTTAATCAAAAAAGAAAAAAATATCAAACTGGGAGGGTTGTTGTCAAAAGAGAAACAGTTACTATTGACATTCACATCCCAGGATGCAGTGAGAGACTGTGGCCTTTTTAAACTAAGTTCTTTAACAGGTCTCAGTTTGAGGCAACATCCATTCAGTGATTAAGGCTGGCTAAGACAGGAGGCAGAGAACGGCCTCTAAGGACAGGGGAAAAGAGTCTGTTCAAAAGAAAGTCTCCAAGATATCTCTGGGCTTTTCCAACTATCTGGTTAGTTATGGCTACAATATAAAAGAGCTCTAAAGGTGGTCCCTTGAGACTACTAAGCTAAAAACAAACTCCAGAATCCTTCTTATGGGAGAAGAGGAAGCATAATAGTCAAAGATCAGCAAATGGTAGCAGAGAATAGTAACAGCAAGATGCCCAGCAGAAAACAGGAGGATCAACAGCATGACCACCCAGGACAAGGAGCAGCAGAGTGCCCCAGCTCTCCAAAGAAAGCAACTCTCTGCAAAGGCATGAGTTACCTTGGGGACAAAAAAATGTGACCTGGTTGGCTGTGTACCCTGAATGTGTATCCTGAGATATGCCTATTCCCTGGTCCCACAAGTATTTTCCGTACATGTTCCTTCCCCTCACCTGGGTTATCATTGCTGCACAGCAATCTGTTGATGCCTCTCTGATTGACTGCCTACCACACTTCCTTCAGTAGGGTTCCAAATCTTCTCCTTTTTTTTTTTAACCCACCAACTTGATTCCCAGCTCCTCTTTTTTCTCAGCAGATGACCTCACCTCCTACTTTACTGAAAAGACAGAGGCCATCCATCCCTAGCCCCTTTATTTCTCATCCCATATTCACCTTAAAACCTCTTTACATCTTCATCCATCCCCTCTGTCTTGGCTCCAGTTTTAGAGGGTGAAACTATCCTTTTCACTGTCAAGGCTGACCTCTCAATTTGTAGTTCTTTCCCCATTCATTCTTGTCTCCTTCTTGACCTATCTACGTTACATCTTTCCTTTTCTAGTTAGTAATTCAATCTCTATCTAGTGGCTCTTTCTCCCCTGACTATAAGCATGTTTAGGTTTCCCCTATTCTTAAAAAATATTCCTTGATTCTATAAATCCCTCAAATTATAGGCCCTAGATTCCTTCATTAGTTCACTGCCAAACTCTTGGAAAAAATTATCTCTACTCACCTCCTTAATCCCTTTCCTGGAATGCACTGCTTCCTTATCTCTCTTAGAATACTTGCCCTTCTTTAACACAGATCAGTAGCTGTCCCATCCATGAAGCCTTCCCTAATCTCCACCAGCTGCAAGTATCTTTTCCATCCTTGAATTTTCTTAAGAGTACTTTTTTTTGGATTTCAACTTTGCCCTTGATAATTTAATATCAATTGGAACCCCCAAGAAGAGCAGGAGCCTGAACTAATCAACCAGAAGAAGAACCTGGACCTAACAGCTTCTTTGTTCTCTGAGTAAACTCAAAGAATATCTCTTCCTATGTCAACAAGGTCAGATGGGGCTGACTTTATGGCCATTAAGGATGAGACCCTTAACCCAAGACACTACCTAAAGTAATGGGACCTTTTCTTATGTTGATATTTTTTGGACTTATAATATGTTATGGCATGTTAATGGTAAAGAAAACACAGATGTCCTGGTTTGTAATTTCAATTGATAGTTTGTCAACTCTCTTATTTTATTGTATTTACCATCTATTCAATTAAGAAAATTCCTTTCTCATACCGTGATTAAACATATATGGAAATCATAAATTTGAGTGACACTGCCATCCCGAATTGGGATGGTTCTAAAATGTATGTAAGCCTTCTCATTCTTTCATTTAGGCAGTCAGATTTTATCTAGCTCCATACATGTATGTATTCAGCTAGTTTTAAGGGAGTAAATGATATAAATATATATCACCTGGCTTGTTTGCCTCCTTTAACCAAACTTTCAGATCAACACCCTCACAACTAAACTTGTTTTATATACATACATATATATGTATATGTGTGTATATATGTGTATATATATATATATATATACACACACATGCATATATGTGTTTGTATATGCATAGGTATGTATACACAAATATATATGTATACACACACTCACACATGCCTGTGATGTTGTCCGGAGTAGAATATAATTTTCCTGAGGGCATGTACCATGACACATACATAATAGGCTAATCCATGTAAAATGTTGTCTTGTAATAATATTAAAGGAACTAGCTCAAAGTAGGTACCTGTTGATTGGAAAATGACCAGACTGTGGTATACGAAGTGATAGAATACTACTATGTATAAGAAATGATAAACATAACAAACGCAGGCAAATATGGAAAGATTTACACAGACTGATGTTAAGTAAAGTAACCAGGATAAGGAAAAATTATATATATATATATAACTCAACAATATAAAGTGAAAGAATAGTGAAATTATCAAAATAGGATGCTGAGAAATTAAGACCACTTGACCTCAAGAAAGATATAGAAGTACACAACTTCCTGCTTTAAAAAGGTTGAGGACTATGGATGCAGAATACTGCATCTAATCATAATGGCTAATATTATGTTTTTAAGGTGTGAAAAAACACTTTACATACATAATCTCACTTGATCTGCATACCAATTCTATAAAATAAATCTTATCAAAATCACCCTTCTACAAATGAGGAAACTGGAATTTAAAGGTTAAATGACAAAGTGCTACAGTGGATAGAGTTCTGGGCCTGGAATCAGGAAGTCCTGAGTTAAAATTCAGACTCATAGGCTCCCTAGCTGTGTGACCCTGGGTAAGTCAATAAACTTCTGTTGTTCTCAGATTCCTAATCTCTAAAATGGGAAGACTAATAGCACCTGATTCACAGGGTTTTTGGGAGGATCAAATAAGACAATATTTGTAAAGCACGTAACACAGTTCCTGGCATGTTATAAACAGTATATAAATGTTAGCTATTATTATTAATATTGGACTTTGCTGATATGCTAGTTAAATTTTCTCTAAAGTTTTTTTCCGCCTTTCTTTTTCCCCTTCATTATAAAGGATGCCTTTATAGGAAAAGAGACAGTATATTAGGAAATATAGATGATGTAAAAACCAAAGATAGTAAAAATGGATTTTAAAGAAAGGTAAAGGGGCAGCTAGGTGGCACAATGAATAGAGCCCCAGAGTTGGGAGGACCTAAGTTCAAATCTAGCCTCAGACACTTAACACTTACTTAGCTGTGTGACCTTAGGGAAGTCACTTAACCCCAATTGCCCTGCCTTTCCCCCTCCAAAAGACAAAAAAAAAAAAAAGGTAAAAAAACAAATTAAAGAGTTAATTATACACCAAATAGACATATTATATATATATATATATGCATATATATATACACACACACATACATATATATATATATGTATAGTTTGTTGAATTATTAAATCACTTAGTATAACCTTTTATAATGTTCGAAGACCAATAATAAATGTCCCTTGAGGCCTAAACCTTTCCCTGTGGGACTCATATTCCAATATTATCATCATTTCTGACAAATGACTCAATGAGCAAATTTTGAAAAAATAGGAAGTAAAATATTCAAATGTTTTAAAGTATCTGTAATTTCATTAATGTGGACATTCTTCCCACCAATGCAAACAGAACTATCACTATGGTTTAGTCTACGGTTATCCCTCTCCCCCCATCCAGATGACACAACACCCTTTCAGTCCCAGGCATGACGTGGTAAAACTTGGCTTTAGAGATACAACAGCCAGGGCCAACAACAGAGCACCAAGAGTAACTAGACCCTACTTTACTTTTCTTTTTTTTTTTTAAAGTAATTTATTTATTTTTGATTTCAATGTTCACTTCCATGAGATTTTGAGTTACAAATTTTCTCCCCATCTCTCCCCTCCCCCCACCCCAAGACCATGTGTAATTTGATGTAAGTTCTATACATACATTCGTATTGAACCTATTTTCATATTATAGAACCCAAATTTCTGAACTCAACTGTGGAAGACAGTGGCAAAAAAATCTTAGCCAGGGAACAGCAGCCTTGTAGAGGGAAGCCCAACTGGCCAAGTGGTAAGAGTTCCCTAGTTCTATATTTCTGGAGGAATGATAATAATATCTGGGCCTAAGATAGAGTGTTTGGTACTTAGGTAGAAATGGAATGAGCAACAAAACCTGGATTTTACCCTCTTTGCTATAGTGAATTATTTACATGATGAGAGTTTTGAATGGAATTTTCCCTTGGCAACATCAAGGGATGACCTAACCACCTGAAATAGTACTATAAGGCTGAGAAGGTCCATAAGGTGGAAAATAAAACCAAATAGAAGGAGAACTGTATCAATTCTTTATGAACAAATTTGGGTCCTTTCTGTTTTTTATTTTCTTTCTTAAAGATGAATTTTTATTGATCTATTTACATTACCTACATTTCTCATTGTATGCCTTTTCAAATTCTTTCCCTTCCAGAAAGTTACTTCTTAAAACAAAGAATAAAAAAAAGGGTAGAAATGTAGCAAAATTAAACAATGATCAAAACAAAAATTGATGTTACATGCAGTGTTCCACGTCCATAGTTCTCTACCTCTACAAAGAAGCTGGGGGAGTTATCTAATCTTTTATATATATACAAAAATATTTTTTTTCTTATTAATTTGTTTATTTACTTTTAGTTTACAACATTCAGTTCCACAGTCCCTGGAGTTTCAAATTTTCCCCCTCTTCCTCTCCCCCCACACCCCACCATGGCAGCATGCAATCAAATACAGGATCTACAAATGCCTTCACATTAAACATTAGTCAGGTTGTAAAGAAGGATTATAATTGATGGAATGATTGGTGGGAAAGAGGAAACGAAACAAAACAAGAAAAAGAAAGAGCAAGTAGTTTGCTTCAATCTGCATTCAGATTCTGTAGTTCTTTCTCTGAATGTGGATATCTCTTTCCATCATGAGTCTTTCAGAGTTGTCTTATAACCTTGGCATTGCTAAGAGGAGCCCAGTCTATCAAAGTTGGTTGTCACACATACAAAGTGTCTGTAATTGTGTACAGATTTCTCCTGGTTCTGCTCATCTCACTCAGCATCAGTTTATATGTCTCTCCAGGTTATTATGAAAGTCTGTCTGCTCCTCATTTCTTATAGCACAATAGTATTCCATTACATTCATATACCACAACTTGTTAAGCCATTCGCCAATTTATGGGCATCCCCTTGATTTCCAATTCTTTGCCACCACAAAAAGAGGTGCTATAAATATTTTTGTACATATGGGTCCTCCTCCCACTTTTCTGATCTCTTTGGGGTACAACTCCAGAAGTGGTATTGCTGGGTCAAAGAGTATGCGCTTATTTGTAGCCCTTTGGGCATAGTTCCAGATTGCTCTCCAGAATGGTTTAATCAGTTTACAACTCCATCAACAATGCATTAGAGTTCCAATTTTTCCACATCCTCTCCAGCATTTATCATTTTCCTTATTTGTCGTGTTAGCCAATCTGACTGATGAGATAGAGTACCTCAGAGTTGTTTTGATTTGCATTTCTCTAGTCAATAGTGATTTAGAGCATTTGTTCATGCTTATAGATATCTTTAATTTCATCTTCTGAGAACTGCCCATTCATATCCTTTGACCATTTATCAACTGGGGAATGACTTGTATTCTTACAGATTTGACTCAATTCTGTGTATATTTTAGAAATGAGGCCTCTATCAGAGACACTGGTTGTAAAAATTCTTTCCCAATTTTCCATTTCCCTCTTAATCTTGATTACATTATTTCTATTTGTACAGAAACTTTTCAATATAATGTAATCAAAATTATCCATTTTGCATTTTATATTGCCCTCTAACTCTTGTTTTGTCATAAAATCTAACCTTCTCCATAAATCTGACAGGTAAATTATTCCTCCCTTCCCCAGATTGCTTACAGTATCAGCCTTTATACCTAGATCATGCACCCATTCAGACTTGATTTTGGTATTGTAATGCCATGCACCAGCAGATTCCCAAAGGAATGCTACTGTGAACAGCTTTTAGAGTTCAGATTACAAAATATAGTGAACACTCTGTTTATTCCATTACAAATCAAGACAAACATTCAAAACAATATAATATTCACAACATTACATTCTATAACATTAAATGGCCACACAGTTTTCACTACAGTGGCCACAATATTCAGAACAAGGAACAATAGAATCAAACTTCCACTCATGGGGCAACTCAATCATTAGTCATTCAATCAATTCAGAATAGAATAATCAAACTTCAAC
>JAQQSU010006075.1:0-13623 GCA_028627135.1 Pseudochirops cupreus | reverse complement strand
AGAGAAATAAGAATGTTGCAGGAAAATCATGAAAAGAGAGTCAGCAGTATGACTGAAGAAATCAACACCCTAAAAAGTAGATTAACTCAAATGACAAAAGAGGCCCAAAAAGCCAATGAGGAGAAGAATGCCTTAAAAAGTCGACTTTGCCAGATGGAGAAAGAATCTCAAAAGCGCTCTGAAGAGAATAATTCCGTCAAAATTAGAGTGGAGCAAATGGAAGCAAATGACTTCATGAGAAATCAAGATACTATCAAACAGATCCAAACAAATGAAAAAATAGAGGGCAATGTGAAAGAGTTTTAATTGCAGATTAAATAAGACACCAGTAAAATAAGATTTCCCATTAAGATAACACAAGATAAAAGGCTCTTGTGTGGGGCCAAGATGGCAGAGTAAAAGCAGGAAATTGCTTGAACTCTTCCCCAAACCTCTCCAAATACCTGTAAAAAATGACACCAAACAAAATTTAGAGCAGCAGAACCCACAAAATGACAGAGTAAAACAAATTTCCAACCCGAGACAACCTGGAAGGTTACAGGAAAGGTCTCTTCTACCAGTCTGAAAGAAGAGCACAGTTCAGCATGAGCTGCCCTGGCAGACAAGAATGGAGCAGGCCTCAGGGGACTGAATCACTGGCAGCTGTGGTGGTTTCCAGACTTCTCAACCCACAAAAGTCAAAGACAACTTAAAATGTCCACTGGAAAGGTCAGTTAGAATTGCATGAGAAAGAAGTGTTGTTCAACCCCAGCTCCAAGACTATGATGGTGGCAGTGGCTGCTTCCAGAGCTTGTGGTCCACAAACAGTGGAGGGAATTGAGCCACTGAACAGAGGAGGATTGCAGGGATCTCTTATCTAGAGCTGAGGCAGGATTCTTTTGCTTTCTCTGTGCTTCATTATGGGCCACAATCATTGGTGCTGGTCCTAGAACGAGAAGGATTGCTGGCACGGTGGAGCTTGTTGCAGCAGTGGAGAGGGAATCCTCCTCACAATTCCAAGGCATAAAAGAGTGCTTGTGGTCACTCACAGATGAAGGCACAGACCAGGAGAGGAGTAAACACCTCTCCTTTGGTCATATAACCTTGGGAAAATTGGAAATTTATAGGTCCATAGAAATATCTCTAAAAACAGCTGCACAAAACCCCTGAGGCTTGGGATGGTACACTGTCCACATTGGAAATAGAGACCTGCCTTAACAATGAACTAAAAAGTCAAGTAATTGGCTAGTAAAATCAGCAAACAGTGGGAAAAAATCAGACTATAGAATCTTGATTTGGTAACAAAGAAGATCAAAACATACAACCAGAAGAAGACAACAAAGTCAATACTCCTACATCCAAAGCCTCCAAGGAAAACATGAATTAATTGAAGAACATGGAAGGACTCTAAAAGAATTTTGAAAACCAAGTAGAGAAGTACAAGAAAAATTGGGAAGACAATGAGAGTGATGGAAGGAAATCATAAAAAATGAGTCAACAGCTTGCAAGACCCCCCAAAAAAGGTGAAGAAAATAACACCATTAAAAAAGAGACTAACTCAAATGGCAAAAGAGGGCCAAAAAGCCAATAAGGAGAAGAATGCCTTAAAAAGCAGAAATGGCCAAATGGAAAGGGAGGTCCAAAAGTTCACTGAAGAAAATAATTCCTTCAAAATTAGAATGGAGCAAATAGAAACTAATGACTCTATGAAAAATCAAGAAATTTTAAAACATAACCAAAAGATAGAAAAAATAGAAGACAGTGTGAAATATCTCATTAGAAAAACCAATGACCTGAAAAATAGCTCCAGGAGAGATCATTTTAAAATTACTGGACTACCAGAAAGCCATGATCAAAAAAGGGCCTAGACATCATCTTTCAAGAAATTATCAAAGAAAACTGTCCAGATATTCTAGAACCAGAGTGGAAAATAAATATTAAAAGAATCCATCAATCACCTCCTCAAAGAGATCTCAAAAGGAAAACTCCTAGGAATCTTGTAGCCAAATTGCAGAGTTCCCAGGTCAGGGAGAAAATATGACAAGAAGCCATAAAGAAACAATTCAAATATTGTAGAAACACAAGCAGTACAACACAAGATTTAGCAGCTTTTACATTAAGGAATTGGAGGGCTTGGAATATGATATTCCAGAGGTTAAAGGAGCTAGGATTATAACCAAGAACCACCCACCCAGCAAAATTGAGTATAATACTTCAGAGGGGGAAATGGACATTCAATGAAATAGAGGACTTTCAAGAATTCTTGATGAGAAGACAAGAGATGAATAGAAAATTTGACATTCAAATACAAGAATCAAGAGAAGCATGAAAAGGTAAACAGGAAAGAGATACCATAAGAGACTTATTAAAGTTGAACTGTTTACATTCCTATATGGAAAGATGATATTTTGTAAATCATGAGATCTTTCTCAATATTAGAGTAGTTGAAGGGAGTAATATATATAGACAGACAGAGGGCAGAGGGTGAGTTGAATATGAAGGGGTGATATCTAAAAAACAAAATTAATGGATGAGAGAGGAATGTACTGGGACGATAAAGAGAGAGGTAGAATGGGGTAAATTTTCCTACATAAATGAGGCAATCAAAAGCTTTTATAGTGGAGGGGAATAGGGGGGAAGTGAGAGGGAATGAATGAATCTTATTCTCATCAGATTTGACTTAAGGAGAGAATAACATACACACTCAGTTGGGTGCGAATATCTATCATACACTACAGGAAAGTAGGGGAGAGGGACATAAAACAGGGGGGATAATAGAAGGGAAGGCAAATGGGAGGAGTTGGGTAGTCAGAAGTAAACACTTTTGAAAAAGGACAGGGTCAAAGGAGAGAATAGAATAAATGATGGGCATGATAGGATAGAAGGAAATACAGTTAGTCTTTTACAACATGACTGTTATGGAGTTGTTTTGCATGTATAACCTTTATTGAATTGCTTGCCTTCCCAGTGAGGGTGGGTGGCAAGGGAGGAAGAGGGAAAACGTGGGACCCAAAGTTTTCAAAACAAATGTTAAAAATTGTTTTTACATGCAACTGGCAAATAAGTTAAACAGGCAATGGGGTATAGAAATCTATCTTGCTCTACAGGAAAATAGAAGGGAAAGGGATAAGAGAAGGTGGAGGGGTGATAGTGTAATAGGAATGGGAATTTGAAGATCTGCCCTGCTTTGAAAATAAACTCTGCCTCCATTAGGCTGAATGTAGTCACATGGAGCCTGTGGTGGGAAGAGTTTGCTGAAGGGTGAAGCAGAACCCACAGGAAGCTGAGAGTCAGAGCCAGAAAGATGGTGGGAGAGAGAGGACACTCAGGCAAGGAGTTAGTCAGGTTTGTGAGTAAATATTGATCTTATATTGGTTTGTGGGAAGGCCAGAAGATGCTGTGGCTCTCTGTGTTTCCTAATATGATGCAATTGACTTACTGGTTTTGGGATTTGGTTTTCTGGTGTCTGAATAAAATGTTTCACTTCTGTCTTCTCTATGGAGATTCTGCTATATTTTGTGATCAAATACCACACGGGAACATTTATAGGCACAGTCGGTGCCGTAAATATTTCAATGGCATTACATTTTGCATTGCAAACAGGATCGTGAAATATCAGCCCTCTAGTTGGAGGCAGAAGGTATTTAGAAGAAGAAATGGCTATCCCAGGATGGCAGGATTTCCCTTATTCCTCCTTCGCATGGAAATGGTCTAAAAGTACAGGGCTCTGGGAAAACTGGGAACAGAGGCTACAGCAGGGAGAACCTAGAGATTTAGAAACATGCTTGCAAAGGATGCCAATAAAACCTGGGAGAGAACTGGAGACAGTGTGTAGAAGGGCGTGGGTTTTACTAACAGGTTACTGTATTATGTGTAAAATCAGAGACAAGCTGTTACAAGAATTGGCTGCATTCCATCATTCAAGCTCTCCTTTAGAAGAGCAGTCTCAGGTGGTAAAAAAGAGGGCTGTTGTGAATTTGGTTCAGAAAAAGAAGCCAAAAAGTAACAAGAGTTAAGTTCACACAGCTTTGGTGGAGACTGAGCCTAGTTGTTATGACAACTGCCAGGTGAATGATACAATGTTACAAAGTGATACAGGTGAAGCTTTTACAAGGGCAGAAGCTCACCCCATACTTAGAAGAAAGCAGGAGAATCAGGGAGGCCAAACAGTGTTCAGGGAGATAAATGAGGATTTCACTCATCAGGAGATTACTGATATATTAAGTAGATTCACTCAAAGGATGGGAGAATCCTTAGTGTCTTGAATGGTGAGAATCAGTGCAAAGGAGCTGGAGGGGTATTGATAGATTGTGTGGACTGCATGAAATTTATAGGGATTTGTCAGAATCCTTTTCTCCAGCAAGCTTTTAGATATTTTCATATGGCGGGAGGTAACAATAAGACCAATCTGTTAGCTTTAGCTACCAACGGATACAATATAATGTATCTCACTGATTCTATGTTACCTAGTGGAGACAGACCCTGGTACTCACTCAGGGACTGCCTGAGAAAGTTGAAAGAAGAAGTAATGAAAACTGCTATCTATCATGGTTGGAAATGCAAATGCATATCATGATATCCCCTTAACAGTTTCTTGCAGGTATATCACAGTGAAGACTTCTCCTCCTCCTTATAAGTACCTGCTTCTGACTCTACTAATTGGTGAAATAAGGCACCCTCTTTCAGAGATGCTGGATAAGATTTCACAGCTAAGTGACTTAGTAGAATGGTAAAAAGATAAACTTCCTTGAGAGAGAAAAGTAAACGGCCAGAGGATTCAAAGTCAGAGTAGATTGCCAAGAAAAGACCTGTTTACTGCTCTATTGAGAGCAGAGGTTGATTTTGTAAAAATTGATGGTATTCCAAGTAATGAGCTATATAAAACGTACCAAGATAAGGGGCTTAATGTCAGATGGAATAGGCAAGTGAAAGCTGTCCCTATAGGGGCTCCTGAACCATTGTATCTGAGTTTGTCACACCTTTGGGGAGAATAGGAAATTTGCCAAGACTCAGATCATGTAATGGTAATTAATTTAAATTTGAAGATCCCTTTTTGTAAGCAGATACGTAGCCCTTAGGAAGTAATCAAACCTCTGTGAAAGAAACAGAAGGTATAAACTCCTGTCTCCTGTTGCTGACATAACAGGAAGGGGTTGGCTGAAACAGGAAGCCAATGCTGTGTGTATATAAGAAAAGCCCCAGAGAGGCTCAGTCAAAATTTCTTGAGACCAGAATCTGGTGGCAGAATCTGTTCTACTGGGGAGAGAGAGAGTTTCACTCAGCAGCATCTGGAGACTAGGTTGCCACTGCTGGACTGAGAACTGAATCAGAATTTTCTTTGGACAAGAATTGTGGAGGCTGAAGTTGCTGCCGCCAGGAAGGCTGAAAAGGAAAACCACCCTTCCCCCCCAAGGTTGGAGAAAACAATTTTGATTTTGAAAACCTGGGAGGAGCGATTTTGATTCCAGGAGCCAGCTGAGATTTCTTCTGGGTCCTAGGGCCAGCTGAACTGATGGAGGACTGAGGAAGCATGGCTGAGATTCAGGGACTTTGTCTGTTTGTGGCTTGGTTGAATCTTGAATTCTCAGGAACAGAAATTGTGAAGGAATTGACATGGACTGGACCCTGTGAACTTCAGTGTGGAGCAGGACCAACCCGGAGAGCTGGACAAGAAACTGGGAGCTGTATGCCACTGAACCCAGATGAATCCAGTTTGGTGAATCCAGGTAGAATCTAAGACCATGGAAGGGGATCCAGGGAATCTGAGAACCGACCCCAAGTCAAGATGAAAAGACCTCTCCGTGGGCACTAATGATGAAATTGTAGTTTACTAGTGACCTAGGGGTGGAGGGTTTGTGTATTTTCTAATGATTTGTACTTAGTGATTAATCATACCTAGTAATTGATTGCCGAATAAGAGACTGATTGCGTTAACTTAGTTGCCCCATGAGTGGAAGACTTTGACTATTGTACTTTGAGATGACTGAATGACTGAATAAGGAGGCAAGCCTCCTCAGGGATGCCAGATGATTGTTCTTTGTTCAAAACTTTGTAGCCACTTTGGTAAAAACTATGTGGCCATTTTAATGATAAGGTGTTGTGAATACTACATTGTGATTTTCTGTGATAAGTTGTAATATTGTGAATGCTGTACCCTGATTTTCTGTGAATGTTTTGCTTTGATTTGTTATGGAATAGAGTCTTCACTATACTGTGTAATCAGAACCTTAAAAGCTGTTCACAGTAGCATTCTTCTGGAAAGCTGCTCATGCATGGCATTATAGCTCATATTAAAGAAACACACAGATGGGATTACAGATCCCATATCAATCAGATTAAAAATTGGAAAAATGGATCAAATACTGTAACCAGGGCATTGATCAATACTAGGGTGGAGGCCTCCCTCATTTATGGGAACCTGGACAAGTTCAAGCACGGAACCCCTATTACCATCACAGGACTGGGAGGGGCTGAAATATCAGCCAGACAAATCAAACTAGCAATGAAAATTGGGCAATTACTGAAGAAAGAATATATTGTGGTTATTGTACCCATTTCTGAATATGTCATTGAAATAGATATATTGAGAGTTATGATTCTGAATTTACCTGAAGGAAGATACCAATTTGCAGTAGCAAAGATAGGAATTAATACAACTTTAGTGGGAAAAATGGATCCAATCACTTTACCTGAAAGTTCTGAAGTAGTTACTTTAAAGCAGTATCATGTGTCAGGTGGGTGAGATAAAATTACCAATATTATAAAGGCATATGTTGAAGCCAGAGTGTTAATTCCTATGACAACATGATGGAATAATCCCCTCTGGCCAGTACAAAAATCAGATGGGATGTGTAGAATGAGAATGGATTATAGACAGTTGAACAAGGTGATTCCTCCCTTGTATGCTATTGTTACAGACACCATCACCTGAATAGAAAGTATACAGAAATATGATGGGACTTGGTAGGCAATTATTTATTTATTTATTTTTTGGGGGGGGGGGGCAATTATTTATTTAGTCAATGTTTTCTTCACCATCCCTAAAGACTCTAAAAAATGTGACAAGTTTGTGTTCACTTCATAGGGCAGATAACATATTTTCACTTGCTTGCCATAAGGATATCTGCATAGCCCTACTATTTGTCACAGGATTGTGGCTGAACATTTGGATGAATTAAGGCTACCTGGTATACAGCTTACCCACTATGGTGATGATAATACGATACAGGGAAAAAATGTAAAAGAAGTGGAGAAGAGTTAGACACTTTTGATTGAATACATGAAAAACAAAGGCTTCGAAATTAACCCTGCAAAGTTTCAAGGACCAGCTCAAAATGTAAAATTTAGAAGTATGCAATTCTTCCTCAAGGCTGACAAAAGATTCTGGATTTTCCTATCTGTACCAATAAGAAAGAG
Organism: Pseudochirops cupreus; assembly: GCA_028627135.1. Classification (NCBI taxonomy): domain Eukaryota; kingdom Metazoa; phylum Chordata; class Mammalia; order Diprotodontia; family Pseudocheiridae; genus Pseudochirops; species Pseudochirops cupreus. Next base: position 6,228 of record JAQQSU010006075.1, on the reverse strand, counting down.
GCCCAAAAGTTTATAGGATTATTTAGATACTGGAGATATCACATACCATATCTGGGACAGATTTTGAAACCTTTACATAAAGTTACTCAGAAGAAATGTGAATTTGATTGGGGATTCAGGCAGAATAAAGCTTTTGAAGAAGCCAAGGCTGCTATATAATTGGCCCTAGATTTATGGCCTATGCAAAATGGCCCTGTGGAATTACAAGTGACTGTACAGGATGATTATGCAAACTGGAGTTTATGGCAGGAACAACAAAGCTGAAATGTACCTTTAGGATTTTGGTCTAGGAAACTGCCTTCATCTGGAGTTCAACATGTACCCTTTGAAAAGCAATTGTTAGCTGCATATTGGGGTTTGGTAGAGACTGAACAACTGACTCTGGGCCATGAAGTAACATTAAGGCCTGGAATCCCAATTATGACCCAGGTAATGAATACCCCAGCTTCTCACAGAATTTAGACATGCCCAAGAGGCCAGCATAATTAAATGGAAATGGTTTATTCAAAACAAAGGTCAAACAGGCAAAAGTGGAGTTTCTGCTCTACATCTATAGCAAGCATCAATACTGAGGGAAATGATACATCCCCTGAACCAAAGCAACAGTTGGTGCAGTCATTGGTAAAATGGAATGGTGGATATGATGGATTAGCTGAAGAAGAGAAGAAACATGCATGGCCTACTGATGAGACAGTAAAATATTTGGGCCATAAAAGACATTGGAAAGCAGTAGCCTACAACCTATGTACTAGGCAGACTTTAGAAAGTAGTGGGAAAGGCAGAAGCAGTCAATATGCTGAACTTATGGCAGGGCATCAAGCCATCAAAACAGAACAAGGAAGACAGTGTCATATATTTACTGATTCATGAGCAGTAGCTAAAGGGTTAGCTACATGGATGCGCATGTGGAAAAATCAAAATTGAGAAATTCATGGCAAATAAGTCTATGGCAAAGAATTATGGGAAGATATATGGTACATGTCTTTGGTTACTATTTTGTCAGTTTTTCATGTGGATGCTCACGTGGTCCCCACCATGCCATAACGTGCATACAATGCACATGCTGATTGACTAGCAAAGATTGCTACTCAACATATTGTCCATACTCTGACATCAAGTAATGATCCAGTACTAGCAAAATGGCTGGCCATTTAAGGGTCCAGGCCACACACCAGTGGGCACAAGATCGAGGTATTAGTATCTTTCATTTGTTGTTTAAACAGATAGCAGAGAAATGTCATATGTCAATTGGAAAAGGAACTAACTATTCCTTGGGTAGTAACTGGGGAGATAGTAAAGGGGAAAGTTCCAGCCTATATTTGGCAAATAGATTCCCTACCACAAGATAAAGCATGCAAATTTAAATGTACTTGTGCTGACACCTATTCAAGTGTACTAGTGGCTTGTCCTTATAAGAATATGATACAGAAAAATAGCTGTAAGGCTCTAGATCTCATAAGTCTATATTATTGGAATCCCAATGCACATTCAAAGTGATAATGGGTCACATTTGAAAGGTAATGAAATGAAGAGAGATTGTATATAAAACAATATAGAATGGATATATCACATTCCGTATTATCCCCAAGCATTTGGGTCAATTGAAAGAATGAATGGGTTACTGAAAGAACAGTTAAGAAAGTCAAGTTCTAATAATTCTTATCAACATTGGAAAGATAATTCGTTCAGTGCTTTACACAATTTGAATAATAGACCATTGGGAGAAAATATTCCTCCAGCCAAAATGATGACCCCAAATCTGCACATTTGAAAACAGTAGACACATAAGATCCCCAAAATTGAGTATTGGACTGTGAGACAAGATGTTCCGGCGCCATATCCAGGGACACCTGGGTCAGCAGGATATGATTTACATTGTTTAGAAGACTTTTGGTTGGATAGAAAAGAAATAAGAAACATCTCTACTGGAATATGTATGAGAATCCTTAAAAATCATTTTGGATGGATATTACCCAAATCGAGTTTAGCAGCTTGAGGAATACATGTATTAGCTGGAGTAAGAGATTCTAATTATCAAGGAGAAATCATTGTGATATTGCAAAATTTGGGTAAAGACATACAGTTTTGTAAAAATGATAGAATAGTTCAAGTGATTATTATTCTTTGTGAAACAGTACCCCTTGTAAAACCTGACCCTCTTTCTGAAATAACTATCACAGGAAATGAAGGGTTTGGTTCTACTGATAGAATAAAATTGGGAGCTAAACTACGGGTAAAGTGGAAACCAGATGATGTTCCAAAGGCTGTGGAGATTATCCTGCATGAGAAAGACAATACTATAGCTGTGGTTTGTTCAGAAGATGATTACCAAATTGTACCCTTGACTCATATATTCTACCATGAATGAGGCCATGATAGTGAGTTCATGGACTCCAGAAGCATGCCTGACCCTGTATTTGTCTCTTTTTGGCTTTTTGTCTGTTATACTTGTTCACAAGATTTGTTTCCTGCAGGCTTAGTACCCTCTAGAGCCTCCACCCTGCAAATGCCTGATCACTTAAGCTGGATGCCACTGCCTGTCCATGACTATAATGTCCAGGGGTAGGGCCTGGCATTGACTGAGCTCCACATACCAGCTAAAGAACTGAACTCTTGAATGGTACCTCTTAGGGCAGGGACAGCTCTACATCCAATTTCAGTTGGAAGTAGAAAAGATCTCCCCTTATCCCAAGATTTTGAGGCCCATTTATTCGAGGGGGAAAGTGTTTGGGTGCTTGTACCCAAGCTCCCACCCTAAGATATTGTTTTATGTGCTTATTCTCTATTATCCCTGTTATATAGTCACAAAGTTCTGTTGACACCAGTTACCTCACCAGTTATCCCTAAACTCCCATTATTCTACATAATGAAATGTATTGTTAATGTATTTTTTCCATGAAAGGGACATGAAAGATCTTGGGGCCAAATGTAATTGTAATGGGAATTTGAAGATCTTCCCTGCCCCTTGATAAGCCTAGGGTAATTTGAAGACCTTCTCTGCTTTGAAAATAAACTCTGCCCCCTAATAGGCTGAACGTAACCACAAGGAGCTGTGGTGGGAGGAGTTTGCTAAGGATGAAGCAGAGTCCACAGTAAGCTGGGAGTCACACCCAGAGAGATGATGGGGGAGAGAGGACACTCAGGCAAGGAGTTTGTCAGGTTTGTGAGTTAAATATTGATCTTATATTGGTTTGGGGGAAGGCTAAAGGATGCTGTGGCTCTTGTGCTGTTATGACTTATTAACTTCTTTGCTACTATGATGCGATTGGCTTATTGGTTTGGGGATTTGTTTTTCTGGTGTCTGCATAAATGTTTCACTTCTATATTCTCTATGTAGAATTTGTTATATTTTGTGATCAAGCATCAGGCAGGAATATTTATAGTTACAGTCGGTGCTGTAAATACTGTGTTGGCACTACAAATAGAAAGGAGAGCAGATTGTGGGAAGGGGTAATCAGAATGCATGTTGTCTTGGAGTGGGGGAGAGGAGAGATAGGGAGAAAATTTGGAACTCAAAATGTTGTGAAAGTGAATGTTGAAAACTAAAAATAAATTAATGAAATAAAAAATATAACTCATAATTTACTACTCTTTACTAACATAACTGTCTGTACTGAAACCCTATTCCTTAAAAACAAAAGAGATTCCTGACTTTAACCTCCCAACTTGATAGATTTGCATCCTTATTTCATGAGCTTTTTTATCTTTCTCTAATAATACTTATCACTCTGAAAGAATGAGGTACTTCAGGAATTGAATCTCATATATATGATGAGTTCAGATACTAATTTATTTCTTGCTTAACCCATGAAATGACTACAAATTCAGATCAAAACAGCAAGATCCCTTCCGCTTATGGTTCATTGCAATAATTTGACAACAAATTACCTTGCAAATGAAAATTAAGTAGACCTTCTAAAAATCACACAAAATAATTTTATAAAACATTTTTGCTAAAAGTATTTCCATTTCATAAAAATAGTTTAAAATTTATCCTGATGTTAAAAGGAAAAATCATTAAGCTTTTATGAAGTAAATTATTTGGAAACCTCTAAAATGATAGATTTCATAATGATTAAATAAAATAAAATGCTTCCACCTTAAAGCAAAGATAAATCTTTAAAATTAGAATTTATCAAAATCTGGTGAAAAATATTCTTGTAAGTAAGGCGGATTTTTGTTATTCTTTCTTATAGTTTAGTTTCACAGGATCCATGACCATAACAATCTCTATTTCCCAGGCTGATGACTTGTAGACATCTTCACCAATTCTTGTCCAGCATTATATAATGACAAATAATATAAACATTTGTGCTTAAATTGAAAATATCCCCAGTGACTGCACAGTGAGATATAACAGTGAGATAATGTAAACTTGTTAGCCTACTGCTGCCAATATGCTTTCTTTGTTGCCCTATAGAACAGGTGGTCACAAGTAAATGAGTGGAGAACCCACTGGAATGCTGTGCATGCTTTGATTGGCCCCCATGAAGGCTTGAGGGGAAACTGTGTTTGTGTCATCTGGCCCCCATTGAAGCTTGAGGGGATTTTGGGGGGTGCACAAGCTATGCCAGTTGCGATTGACCCCATTGAGAGGTAGGGGGTAGTTGCTGCTTCTTATTGTCACCCCCTGAAGAAGGGTGATTAGGGAATTCTGTAGGAGTTGGTGCTCACATTATCAGCAAATTCCCATTGAGAAGACTAGACTAGAATAAAGTAAGAATACTAACCCCTCCAAGCTGTCTTCCTGTCCTTCCTGTCTGACCAGAACAAGAACGAACCTGTGCTAGCAATCCTCCTGTGTGTTTATCTGTCTTATAGTCCTTAAGTAACATAAGTAAGTCCACAAAGTACTACAGCAAGCTTAATTCCCAGTTACCACAAAATTCATAGTTATCACAAAATTCCTAGTTATCACAAAATTCCTAGTTGCAACCTCACTCTATATACATACATACATACATACATACATACATACATATGTGTGTGTGTGTATACATAAATATCCTTAGCTGAAGCAGGCTTAAAAGTCACACACCTATTTTGTTCAAGGATTTCCATTTACTCAACAGAAATTCTACAACACAGAAAACTCTTGCACAAGTCTAATAAGAATTTTTGATGAAATTTCCTTTTAAATATATGGGATTTTATAATTATCTTTAAATTACAATACTTAAGAAAATGACAGCACATGGTCAGCAGGGTTGATAGAATGACCTAACAGCTTCCTAACTCATTCATTCTCCCCTTCTTTTTTTGATAGTACAATTCTTAATCTAACATCTAGATTCTAAGAGGAATTGCTTTTCTAACAACATAGCTGATACAATTGTTTACCAAATTATACAGTTTAAGACATTTAGAAATATAACAATAACATCAACAATATTAAGTATTTAAAACTTGAAACAAACACATGATCAATTTAGTGAATGCACTTCCAAATTACCTTGCCCAGAAAATCATGCATCTCACTATTGATACTTTGAAGCTACATCTTTAAACCATAATAGCCAAGATTTTTAAATGAAAATTGTTACTATGGTAAATATCATTATTATTACCTACTTATAATTAAATATACTTCATTAAATATTTAATAGTTTCAAATTATCCAACTTTATCACACTGTAATGCCATGCACCAGCACATTCCCAAAAGTATGCTACTGTGAACAGCTTTTAAGGTTCAGATTACACAGCATAGTGAACACTCTGTTTATTCCATTACAAATCAAGGCAAACATTCATCACAAATCATAATATAATATTCAGAACATTACATCTTATCACAGAAAATCACAATATAGTGTTCACAACAGCTTAATATTAGAATGGCCACACAGTTTTCACTACAGTGGCCACAATATTTAGAACAAAGCATTCAATCAATGCACAATACAATAATCAATCTTCCACTCATGGGACAATCATACATCAACTCAATCAGTCACTAAATACAATCAGTCACTAAATACAATCATTAGAAAACCACACAAACCCTCCACCACTAGGTGTCCAGCAAACCTCATTTTCATCCAAGGAGAGGCCTTTTCTTCATCTTGACTCAGGGTGGTCTCTCAGATTCCCTGGATCCCCTTCCATGGTCCCAGCTCCTACCTGAATCCACCAAACAGTCACCTGGATTCAGAAGCAGACAGCTTCAAGGTCCTTGTCCAATCCTCAGAAGTAGACAGCTTTCCAGGCAAACCCTCTCAGCCTTCCA
>JAQQSU010006074.1:0-13623 GCA_028627135.1 Pseudochirops cupreus | reverse complement strand
ACTGAAGCAATACGTGCTATCGTTCTTTTTCATGTTTGATTTTGTTTCTTTTTTCCCATTGTTCACTCATTGGTTACAACCCTTCTATACAACCAGACTGTTGTACAATGTGAAAGTACTTGCAGATCCTATACATGATTGCACGCCACCATGTCGGGGGGGGGGGGAGGAAAGGAAGGGGAGAAAATCTGAAACTCAAATGATTGTGGAACTGAATCTTGTAAACTAAAAGTAAATAAACAAGTCATTGGAAAAAAAAAGTAATAGCCTAAAAGCAGTGAGTTCACATCACTGCTCTGGCTGACACACTCTGATGAGAAAAAAAAAAAAAAGACCATGCTCTCTCACTGCTTGCAGGACCATCTCCAGGTATGCTGATCTGTATCTTGCCACTGGACACAGATAGCTCCAGAGGAGAAAGTGAGGCTGGTGACTTTGCACAGCCCTACCTCACTTAAATCCAATTCACTTGCAAGTCATGTCATTACCTTCCTGATGTCATGGTCCTCTTCAAGAATGAAGGAAAAACAACAAAAACAATACACATCTTTTATCATCCATGATGCTGTCCAAAGAGTCATAATTTAATAAAAAATTCATAATTGGTTTAATAAATGAATGATTGAACAAATGAATGAATAGCCGACATGCTTCTTCTAACAATAGTACGTACTTTCAGTGGTATTTAATTTATTGACTAATATCCATGAAGAAGGTTAAGTCCCTACTTCAGAAATGGTTAAGCAAAAGCAAAGGAGGTTATTTACTTGTACAAAGTCACAGAGTTGCCTTTTAAACTACTTTGACTATCAAACAATATCTACAATTTTAATCCCTTTTCTCAAATTAACTATAATTATAGTTATTATCTCATTCTCATCTTTTTCATTGTGGTTCTGAAAGAAATTGTTCTTGACCAAGCCCTGTTATTATTCTTTTATATTTGATGTACTACAGAATATTGCACTGGTAAAAAATAATTTTTGAACCGGAATAAAAAGTATTAATATATGAGTTCAAATTTTCTGTAGGCTGAATAAAAGTATCTTTGGTACCACTGAAATAGCAGACGTAGTTCTTCTGTTTTTATGGGTTAATGCTTCCACAGAATATCAGTCACAACATAATAATGGTCCAACTTCCAGGACTGTAATTTAGTCCATGATAATGGTCCATTTCTATGACTATACATCAGGAAAATCTCCTGTCAATCCATGAAGGATCAAGGGATTCTGATGTATAACTCTAGCAATGAGATCAGGCCCTTCTGTATATTTATATGCATAAAATTGTATAGCCCATAGTAATTATTTTATCACCTCTACCATTTTCTTCCAGTGTCTATTAAGAGGGCTAAACTTGAGGAGCTTAGGAGAATCCTTCTGTAATTTTTGTTCACAATATCCTTGCCCAGCTTTACCATCTTAAACACATATTTTAGCCAAGAAATCTGTACATCAGAGCCATTTTTTCCTAAGCTTTTTAACCTACTTATATGAACCAAAAATGTCTATAAATACTCTTCTTTTTGATAAATATTAATCTCTTTAGGGTGATTAGTACTATTTTATTTACATTATACATGTTTCCATGAAAATATTTTCTAAAACTATTATAATCCATTGCAGAGATCCAAAAGTGTATAATAATATTGGAATTGGACAGTTATTGATTGCTTCAATAATTTTCTTCTCACTCATCTTTGATTTTAGGATACCATAAATCTTTTAATGTATTAAGCTGCTGCCTTTGGTTTAATATACATGTTCTATTTGTCTTGTCTAGGGACAACCAAGGACTTTATTTGTATCAAATCCATTCACTGGTTCAATGTGACTTCTGGACTTAGGTTCAATGTGTTCAGTCCCTATTTTCTCTTGAAATATTAAGAATTTTACATTTACTGAGGTCAACTGGTATTTTGATGTTACTGGAGAAGGATTCCATGGTTTTAGGGGCAGCTAGGTGGTGCAGTGAATAGAGCACCAGCCCTGGAGTCAGAAGGATCTGAGTTCAAATCTGACCTCAGACACTTAACACTTACTAACTGTGTGACCTTGGGTAAGTCACTTATCCCCAATGGCCCTGCCTCCCTCCTCCCTGCAAAAAAAAAATGCCATGGCTTTATAAAAGTTGGTTAATGTTATTATTTGATAGAATATGTCCTTTTATTTTAGCCAAATATATCAAATTATTGTTATGATGTTTTGGTTCAATCACCTCTTTAATTTGAAAATCACATGTAATATTATTTAGGAGAAATGAAAATAGATTTAAGCCTAGTCAGAATCATAATGGGCTTGGCAGAACTACCTCCATTAAAATGTACCATATTTAATTTTTTTTATATTTCTATTTCATAACATACTTTAAATAAAGAATAGTTTTTCATGTATATATTAAATATTCTTGCATTATGATTATACTTGAACTTATTTTATTTATTATAGTAAATGAATTATCCATGAGTACAGAACTGAATTAAAGGATTTGCAATATAAATAAGAATAAAATTTAAACAAATAAATAAAGAATATAAAAATTCTGGTACTTTTGTGCAGGTCACTTTATAATCATTGAATTGGCAATAACTTTTCTTTCAATCCCAAGGAATTTTGGCACCCCCTTTTTCACATTTGCCAATATTTTGTTTTCTTGAATTTAATGATTTTTAAATTGATACACGTTGTAAGTACTTTGCATAACGTTAATAAAAACATAATTGGCCCATATTTTGAATTCGCGGCTGGTGTTCTGATATTCGGTAACATATCAGTATTGCCTTCTTTCTCAAAGGTGGAAATCAAGCTGACATTTGAAAGAAAGCTCATAAACTGTTTTGCCCATACTTCATGTACCACGGTGATTCATGTCAGCCAATAATTAAGTATCATTTCTGGCTCTTCCATTTGCCATGTTTTGCAAAGAAGCTAGAGCTCCTATAACTGTTCTATCATTCATTCTACTAATAATGTATAAGCTTCCCCCCCATTTCTAATTTGACTCAAATTATTGTTGCTAGTTATGTCTCTTAAACTTGTACAGGATGTTAAGGGAAGAATACTACTGCTGTAGTGAGGGCTGCTGAGCCTTTTTAAGGACTGCTTTGGTATCCATCTGCTACCCAACTTTCCCTTGTGATCCAAGGAGCTATAAAATGCACACTCCCCTTCAGCAAGGACACAGGTTGAAGGTAATCGATAGACCTCAAACACATTGGCGAATTAGGGAATATCTCCCCCAAATATATGAAGACTTACCCAGTGGAACAGGCAGAGATGAACAGTTTATTCCAATAGCCATGGAAGTGGTAGAAGCAGATGTTGTGGAACACTTACAGTTTTGTCAGACATACAAGATACCAACGTCAGCCTCTGCATCCTGGGTTATTGCCAGCTGTTCTGATTTTTTGTCTTGCCACAAGATTTTGCTGACTCTGAAAGAGAATGAAGTTGACAATTTTGCACAACTCCCTTAAATTAATTAATAAATTAAATTAAAAAAATAAATTAAAATGCCTCCCTTAAATTCAATTCACATACAATTCAACATCACCTGTGGTGTCATTCATCCTTTTTTGAAAAGGAAGGGCATGTAACAATATGATCATAAACATTTCAAACCATTTTTTGGGGGTCAGGGATTCTCTCTAATCTCTTTTCAAGGTTTTGTAGTTTTTAAATTTATTTTGAATTTTGAATTTTGTTTTTGCAGTGCTTTGAATCCTTATGTGGTCTTATAACTTTTGCTTTCAATTCGCAATAAAAAGGAATCTAATATTTCTGATAAACTTTGGTTTTCCAGTTTCCTTTACACATGGTTCTTTCTTTTTTGCCTCTAATTAGGCAATATGAAGTTTAAAGCATCTTCCATGCATAACAACTAGAAATTAATGTATCATCCAATGCCTTTCCATAGTTGGTCAATAGCTCTATCAAGTTGCTTTGGCTACAGTGGTGCTGAATACTTGTCCTTATAGGATATCCTGGATGGTTCGACCTTTCCTTTGCTTGTTCTTATGCTGTCAATAGTTGATACATATACTACTATGTGAAAGTCTTATTTATTAAAATTTTCCTGTCAAATATTATGGAATTTTTTTCCCCATGATGGTTACAGGCAATACAACTTTAAAAAAAAATTGTGTTTTGGTATGATTGGTCTGTTAATTGGATCCATTATGTCAAACTCAAAAGGGATTTCTACAAATTCAAGTCTAAGTATACCCATTTATGTTTCACAAATCATTGGAGATACTAGTTTTCAATTTTTTTTTTAACTTTTAGGTATTGTTTCTATAATTTGCATTTATTGAATAATTCCAATAACTCTATGAGGGTCTTCAACTTTTCCCTCCATTCTTTAATTGAACCTGTATTTAATCTCATATTTCTTCTAATTTAGTTTTAGAGATAAAAGTGTTTCTGTTGTTTGTCTTTTTGGTTTGTGTGTTTTTAATGATTGGTTTTCATTGGCTGGCAATACATTATTCTGTGACCTGGTTATGAGGGTACAATTGACAAAATGCAGCTTGAAGCCCTTTCCTAAAACTGGTGAGGTCCTCTTCATAGCTTGTTTTGATAAAGAACTTGGGCATAATGAATATATTCATGTGTTTAGTATATTTCACATATAATCAGAGATTTCATGAATTAGTAATCAATCCCATCTGTACTATAGTATTTCCTACAGGTAGGTTATTGTTATTTCAAATATTTTTAATACATCTTGTTTTTTTATGGTAATAAAAAAAGAAAAGCCACCAACCCTGTTATTCTCCCTTTAAATTTGATTATTACAAATGTTTCAAGATTATAGTCATAGGAATTTATTAATCTAACTGACCCGCATAATAACATAATTAGAATATCACTACAGCCCAATTGCCCAGGATTTCATGGTTTCTACCTGGTATACTTTACATCTTCTTATAGAGCTCACTGGGTACACAGGGTCCCTGTTATACATCAGCCTGCTTTGGGCTCTCCTGTTTTCCCATTACCTTCCCCCAGGGGTGTATGGGGTGTTTAGGGAAGACTAGTACGGCTGCTCATCCATCTTTGGTGTCTACCTATTCCCCCAACTCTCATCTTTGACTCCAAAGAGATGTAGCATGAATAGGAGCTGCACCCAAATAAAAGTGTCTTGGCATACAGGCTAGATCAGGTTGAAGTTAATTAGCAGGCCTCAAAACTGTTGGTGAGTTAGGAGGACTTCATCTTGTGGAATGGGCAGATGAGAAATAGTTTATTTCAGTAGCCAGGAAGGTAGCTGAAGCAGGCTCTGTAAAGCACTTGGATCTTAGTCAGACAGTCAAGATGCCAAGGTCATACACAGCATCTTGGACCATCACCAAGCATCTTGATTTTTATCTTCACTGGACTTTGATGTCTCTGGAAAAGAGAGTGAGGCTGACAACTTTATGCAGCTCTGCCTCACTTAAATACAATTCATTCCAAAGTTCAGACATCACCCTCATAATGTCACCCTCATGTTCACATCAAAAATGATGAACAACTTCCTCCCCACTGCCCCTGCCCATTATAAAGCCTATGATATGTATAATGCATTGATATTTGAGGGTGTTATTATCATTAATAACAATAATTAATGATAATTTATAGCAATGAATTTGGAGACAAAATACTTGAGTTCAAATTTAGCTTTGCAGCTCAGCTTTTTTCTATGCCTTGAAAAAGTTAAATCATTTTTTCTAAATAAAAAGTTTTTTATTCATAAAAAACAAGTAGGAGATGAAATAAAGCTTTAAATTAGATCACCTCTACACTCCCTCCCAACTCTGATTCTCATAATTCTACGAATATTCTCATATGAATATTCTCAAAATTCTATGAAAATTCTATTTTACAGCCTACAAATAAAAATGCAAATCATAAAATTTCTTCTTTTGGTTTTGACATGATAGTCAATCTCTCCTCTTGGTTGGCTTATCACAGTTGACTTAACATAACCACCATTAAGTTCCAGTAGATAATGTAGGGTTAATAAATGTAGTTGTTAATAAATGTCCAAATCTTGGCTAGAGAAGCAGTCTAAAATGTTAGGGTTGGGAACTGAGATGAACAAATGTGGAGAGAAGTACAAATTATGAGTGTCTGCCAAATTTTAAATTCTATCATTTGCTATGAGATACATTTATAAAAATCTGGAGGAGAAACCATTTGAGAAGTACTGCCCTAAGAAAAGAACATCCAAGGATATAGCTCATTAGTCAGTTGAAGGTCAAGAAATAAAGAAGTTCAGAGTCAAGCATGAAGATGTAAATAGTCAGAGCCAGAAAGTACATGATGTTTAATGCTTACTGAGGACTGAATGGCCACTGTCCTATGTCTCTTTATATAAAAGAGCTATAGTGAAGGGTTGCCCTTTATAAATCTTAAAGAACTACAGATGCATGATTTGCTATATATGGTTGGTTTTCTAGTATCAGTTATAACTGCCATGCACTCCCTACTCAACACCCCTCCCCCCAACTCAAAACAAGAAACAGAAAATGAACTCCTATTACAAAAATCCAGCATCAAATATGTACTCATCATGAATATGTGCTTAGTGACATCCATTTTGTAATAGCCACTGTGTAAAAATAATTATGGCAGCTCTTGCTTGTTCAGAGCTTACACTGTAAAAGAAAACATCATTCAATCTAGCATTATGGGTGGAAGTATGACACAAGGGAATTCACAGTGGAATATAATATTGAAATGAACTGTCTTCCCCAAACATAGATGGGGGAAAAGGACTTTAAAAAAAAAGATGCTTAAGAGCAAAAACTTAAAATCTACCCAGGTAAGAATTCTACTAAAAGTAAATCTCAAAATGTAAGAATTTCAGCAAACTGCCTGATATATAGTAGGTACTTAATAAGTGCTTGTTGTTGGAGTGGCTAGGTGGCACAGTGAAGAGAACACCAGCCCTGGAGTCAGGACAACCTGAGTTCAAATCCAGATTCAGACACTTGACACAAAAAAACTAGCTGTGTGACCTTGGGCAAGTCACTTAACCCCAATTGCCCTCCAAAAAAAAGAAAAAAGAAAAAAAAATAAGTGCTTGTTGAATTGACTTGTTGTATGTAATGCTTCATTCCCTTATACATACAACCACTTATTTTCTGATTTTTCAGAAGTTTTGTTGCTTATAAAAAATAATAAATGCAAGATAATTAGAGATCTAATTAGTGTGTTACCTAATGCACCATCACAGCAAAATATGTTGTCTAAACCATCAGAGAATAGTACCATGCAGAGAATAAATCTATAACAGAATTTTCAGAAGCAATGTCTTATAAGTTTGCTCAAAGTAATCTTTCTAACTCAGTTAATCTCAAGACTCTGTCTACATAAAAAATTCAGTTTGACTGAAATAAAAAATGAAAAACTCAAATGATCGAATTCAGCAAGTAAATGAATGGCCAATTATATTAAAATAAATATATATATTTATTTTAAATAATAATAATAAATATATGATAATATAATATAATATAATAATAATAATAATAAAATATATAAAATAAATTTTTGGTGAACCTTTTTGACCACCTACGGTGATGTTATCCAGGTAAAGTTATACATCAGACTGCTGTTTAAAGCATCTAGGTGTCTTTTCCATTCCTGAAGCTAGCTTCTCATTCATTCTTTGCTACTATTAGAGAAAGAGAAAGAGAAAGAGAGAGAGACAGACAGACAGAGAGAGAGAGACAGAGACAGAGAGACAGAGACAGAGAGACAGAGACAGAGAGAGAGAGACAGAGAGACAGAGAGAGAGGGAGAGGGAGAGGGGGAGAGACAGAGAGAGACAGGGAGACAGAGAGACCATGTTGCCCTTTTTGTCATCTCATCCTATGTTCTGCCCAGATCCTCCAAATATTTCTGCTAATACCTACTAGCTACAGATTGGCCATGGTTTCTCATACCATTCTGATGAATCTGGAGCTACCAATTACAATCCTTGAAGCAAGATGGAGGACTAACAGGTATACTATATATCCTGGCAATACTTTACAAGGACCACTTGGATTTACCATTAAGCCTGACACTATATCCCTTAGTCTGAGAGGGAATACATTCAAATCTGCCTCCATGCCCTAAAGACTCCTAGATCTTATTATATGCCCATATTTGTACTTTGTACTCTTCTATATGTATTGTCTCTTGTAATTAAAATGTAAGATCATTGAGGATAAGGTTCTATCTCCCTCCCTCCCTCCTTCTCTCTCTCTCTTCCTTCTTTCTTTCCTGCCCTTCTTCTATCTCTGTCTCTGTCTCTGTCTCTCTCCCTCCCCTCTCCCTTCTGTGTCTATGTCTTTCTGTCTCTCTGTCTCTCTCCATTTATTTTAATCCCCAATATTCAGCAAAATCCTTGGCACAAAGTAAGTGCTAATAATATTATTCTTATTCATCTATTCTACCTTGATGGAAAATAAAAATGAAATTGTAGCCCATATTAATAGAAATTTAGTGTACAGTACCAAGTAACAGAGAGCTCTGCAGTACTTGTTGCTGGTCAGAGGACTTATGGAATATTCTATCCACTTCTGCTTTAGCCATAATATTGACAAATTTAGCGTGGAAATTTGGAAACTGGGGAATGGAAGACCCTCAACATGTAAGAAGATAATTGAATGTAATGGTGATGATGATACCTGACAGTTCTATAGCACGTTAGGTTAAAAAAAAAAAGTTTTAACACAGTTATCTCATTTGTTATTCCTCCCAACAATCAAACGAGATTGAAAGTCACCAGGTTGAGAACAATAGACTAGGGTACTAAAAGAATGATCAATAGAAAAAAATGTTAAGTTTAAAAGCTTTTATTTGTGTTAACAACTGAGAAGTGTTATAAGTAGGATATGAGCTAAAACTTTTCATGACCTTAAATTCAGTATCCTATTTATTATTCCAATTAATTCAGTTTCAAAACTGGATGCTAATTTGGTCTGTTTATTAGTGAAATGAATTTCCTAAGAGGGTTGTAGTTTCCCTTCCTGAAGGTCTTCAAATGGAAGCTGAATGACCACTTGTCAGGAATGCTATTGAGCGAAGTACCATTAGGTTTTGGTTTGGATTTAATGTCCTCTAAGGTCATTTCAGATTTGAGATTCAGTAGCTAATTGGGTAAAAACACTTGGCATGTATATGGTGAGTTAAGATCTTCAAATTTCTATAAATGCATGATCTAATTTAGTCCTCACAATACCCTATATAATATATTCTATGGATTTTATTATCTCCCTTTTTCCAGATGAAGAAACTGAGGTTAAAAAGATCAAGTCTTTTGTCAATAATCACACAACCAGTATGTATCAGAACTGGAATGTGGGCTATCCTGTCTTTAGGTCTAATTCTCTTTCCATT
Source organism: Pseudochirops cupreus (assembly GCA_028627135.1). Classification (NCBI taxonomy): domain Eukaryota; kingdom Metazoa; phylum Chordata; class Mammalia; order Diprotodontia; family Pseudocheiridae; genus Pseudochirops; species Pseudochirops cupreus. The sequence continues at coordinate 4,246 of JAQQSU010006074.1, read as the reverse complement.
ATACTATGTCTCACAGCAAGATTTGGTGAATGATGGTGCCTCACAAAGAATTAGTGAAATCTGAATGAGAAGAATGTCTATATACTCTCCCCCCCTTTTTTTAAATGGATAAACTGAGATCTAAAGAGGGGAAATTAATAATAATAACTAGTATATACAAGAAATAGCTAATGTTTACATATTAATACAGTTGAGCATTTGGTTTTCAATAATAAATACATTTTGCCACAATTACTACTTTAGTTCTTCTCTAACATAAATGAATAAGGTAAATTTGTAGAGTTTGTTATTCCTTACTTCCCAAATATTTGTCAGATTTTCATGATAAAGATTTTTTTAACCAGATGAAACAATGTGGTTAACTAGATAAATTATTTCTCTAATGCATTAAGTTTTAAAACTAGCTGAATATGAAAAGAAATATTCCATGATAAATGATTCTGGAAATAATCATTAACCAAAACCATAGCATAACCAGTAAATAATTCCTCAAATCGTCCCCATTGTTCAAAACTCAGTGTAAATAATGTTTATTACTACATGAATTTTTAAAAATCCAATCTGACTAAAGTCACTAGTATGTGTGAGGCATCTTAAGGCGACCCTGGGTGGGAAGAGAAGCAACAATGTGTAGCTACATAAGTAAGTGCTAGCTAATATGAGGAGGGATTCATAGATGAGACTAAAGATTATTTGATCCTTGAAGGGAGATAAAGCTTCTGAGAGAAGAAACTTAAGGGGTCATAAATTCCAGGTATTGGTGGAAGGCTTAAGCAAATGTACAGAAATAGGTGGTCTAATGCTGTATTTCTGGACCATTTATATCAATGAAATCACAGATCTAGTCCCTATATCCTCTACCTATTTCTACTCTATAAATCTAATAAAGGGGACAGAAGAGAAAATAAATAAGTAGCATATCATTCTTTGTCTTATTTATGCCTTAGTTTGCTTACTCAACATCTCTTCTGCCTTCCAAAACTCATTTAATTTGGAATGTGAATATGCACACAGAAGACTAATTGTAAGGGAATTTTGTTTTTTAAGTTCTTGGAATGGAAGTTCTTTGGTGATGGTGATTAATAGACAGATCGACATCTTGAGAAAGAAGGAAAAAATCAGTGTTGGAAGGGTAAAAAGTTCATGCTCTTAGAGAATTCCAAGTTCCTGGTTTCTATTACATTTTTTATTATTTTAATTTTTTGCGTGACTGTATTCAGACCTCTCATAACCTCAGCAGTTTGAAAGCTGAAGAAAAAGTTGCAAGCTATAGTCAGACAGGAAACCCCCCTACATACACACCCGAAGTCCAACAATGCCTCATAAAAATATCAGATCACAGATTAAAACAGAGTGACTTTTAAGTTCAAAAATAACAAGTTTCCCTCAGTATGTCTGCTATTAAAAATAACTTTAACTTACTTAAGAAGAAAAATCAAAGAAACATACCAGAATATTGTTATTACTCTCTTCATGTTCTTGGGTTTTCTTTTGATCCACAGTAGAAAGTTGGCTGAGCTTTTGCTGAAAATGCTGAAACCAAGACAAATAAACTACTGAGGATTGATGGTGCTCTTTTACAATGATGGACACCCTATTCATGCAAATAAAGCCATCTCTTTACTTTGATTTTTGTGATGACCTTTTTAAAAAAGTCTCTTGTTAATCAATTTATGGTTTTATTTCTCATTCTAATCCCTTTTAACTACCTACTGATCATCTGGGGACCCTCAATAGAAAACACTGCTATTCTCATTGAGATTTAGAATGTTGTGTTTGGATGATGTCAAAGTCCACTTAGTAAAGGATTCAAGCCTGCACTAGTCAGCCAAATGATAGCCATAAGTTCATCGGGATGTATTAAGTACTTAGGTAAGCACATTTAAGGAAGGCAAATTCTTTTTGAGTAAAAGACTATTTCATAAGAAAGTTCCCATGTTTATCATAGACAAAACCCTCTGGGGTCTATTAGATTAGTCTGGGAAGGTTAAAAGGATGGATTTTATCACAAGATTTCCAGTATTCTCTGTTGGGGCTGAAAATTCCTCTCACTGGGTTTTCTACTCTACGTGCAGATGTAGATTAAAGAGACATATGTACACAAAAATAAAAAGTAATCAAGGGAAGAGGTTATCTGAATTTCTCTATAACTCTGTGTGATTTCAAGGTGAAAGTTCAAAAACATATTATGGTATCCAAACACAGCCATAGAGTTAACAACAACAAAAAAATCTCTTGAATACATTTTCTCACTTACCTCCTTCAAGCTTCTTTCCTATGGTATAACTGAAGAAAATAAATGTGTTTACACTGGTAATTGTTACTTCCGAATAAGAAAAGACTCAAATGATAGGTAAAAAGGGCCAAAGAACATAATTGTTCTCAAATGAAATTCAACGATAGCCATTTTAGGAAGTAGTAATGAGAAAGTGCTGGACAAATGAAATGGGATTTCCAGGAAGACCTCTGATGTGACTGAATCAGACCAAGACTAAGCAATATATTTGACAAGATCATAAAACTCTTCAATAGTTAATTTGGTTTTTAAAAAAAAGATGAAAGAATGAAGGAAGAAAGAAAAGGAGCAGGGAAGAGAAGAAGGGAGAGCAGTATTGGGAGATTGCTATAGACTGGGGAGGGGAGACGGGGATTGAGTAAGAAGACTCTAAAATTGGTGAACATTTTGCCATAATTGTATTGATTTGAAAGATTTCTTGACTGAAAGCCAATGAATTTTGGCCATGCCTCTAGATTAAAAAAATTCAATTTGATCAGTCAAAAATATTTATTCTTTAAAAATAGAATATGACAGATACTTTGCTATGTGCTAGAGATAAACAATAGCAGAAATGAAGAGAGAAAGCATTCCAGGCAGAGGGGACAGTCTGTGCAAAGGCACAGAGGCAAGAAATGGAATGCAATGTCTGTAGGATCACAGGTAAACTAGTTTTAATAGTGCATAGAATACATAGGATAATCACTTAAGGATAGGATGGAGCCAGAATATGAACATTATATACAAATCAGAAGAGACTGTATTATGTTCTAGAAATGATTAAGAAATGAGAGAGGGAGAGAGAGAGAACAGATGATTTATCAAGGCAATCAAGGATCAAATGAAAGAGTGTGTGTGTGTGTGTGTGTGTGTGTGTGTGTGTGTGTGTATTTTGTATGTACTAAATATATGTGGTTTTAATTGTTCTTAGAAGGAGAGATATCTGGTCATGTTTATAGACACTACTTAAGGACATTCCATAAAAGCTAGGAGATAAGGAGAGGTTGAAAACTAGGAACAAAGCTGAGATAATTGAAGGGATAAGACTCGAGGAGTTCAGAGGAGATGGGATGAAGGACATACTTAAAGGGTTTTCCCCTGGCAAGAAGATCTACTCATCTTCTTGGACTGGAGTAAACAAGTAGAGGATAGCAAGATTAGGCTTTGTTACCTTAAGGTATAGAATTAGGGGAGAGAAGCTCACAAATAATGGCCTCAAATTTTCAATAAAATATCATTCAAGGAGACAGGTGTCAGTGGTATAGATAGGTTGAGAAGAAAATAGAAGATTTAGAGTTTGAGAGAATCGATGAGAAAGTAAAAGAAAAAACAATCCATGTGCAGTAACAATAAGAAGCCGGTTGGGACTGGATAACCTCAATTTTCCACTGGACTCAATAAACACCATGTGAAAGGAAACGGAGCAGGTGGGTATTGGCAATAGTCCAGGATTGGTGTCTGGAAAGGAATTAAAAGGATGGGACAAGGGGGCAAATGTATACTGTGCTAGATGCTAGGGATATAAAACATAAACACAAGTTGGAGGAAAATATGTATACATAAATTAACTAGAAAATATACACAAAGCAATAAGCACTGTGCTTGCTAGGAACTGAAGGATCATGGTAGGCTTTCTGAAAGAAAGGTTCTAAGCTTTAATAGAAGCTGAGTATTCTAAAAGAATACTGTGACTAGGAATGCATGCACAGTGCAGCTTGTGCAAAAGCATGGAGACAGAAGATAGAATAGCATGTTTAGCAATTAGCAAGATGGGATATAGAGTATGTGAATGAAAATCACAGGCTTTAAATCTGTAAGAATAAGCTGTACCAAACTTTCTTTTCAGTTCTGGTTTTTTCAGCAAGAATGTTTGAAAGTCCTCCACCTCACTGAATGACAATATTGACACTCCAACACAAGAAGCATGAGAAGATAAACATGGAAAAGAAATCATAAGGTACTTATCAAAGA
>JAQQSU010006073.1:0-13623 GCA_028627135.1 Pseudochirops cupreus | reverse complement strand
GAAGATGTATGTGTATATAAATACATATGTGTGTATATGTATGTATGTGTATATGTATACATAGACAGAGGGCACAGGATCAGTTGAATATGAAGGGATGATATCCAAAAAATAAAATTAAGAGGTGATAGAAGAATATATTATATATATATTATATTATATATATATATATATATTATATATTATATATATATTGATAGAGGAATATATTAACATAGCTACATGTTAATAGTAAGTATTAAGTAGAAGATTATTGCCTTGACTTTGTTGCATCTCTGTTGGTAAATTTCAGGTGTAGTTTTTAATTATGGTTCTTTATTTCATTGGTACACCTAAGTTATTTTCAAGTGCTATGGACAATGGACTACAAGAAATTTAAACAAAACCAGGTTTCCCAATCACAGAAGGTCGGGGGGAGGTTGGCTAAGTGTTCATTTCCTAATCCTATAGACGAGAAAAGAAAGTATATTTTAAAATATGCATCTCTTGTGGGCAGAGCCAAGATGGCAGCTTAGAAGCAGCAAAGTTCCACAGCTCCCACATAGCCCCCTCAAATACTCATAAAATATGACTCTAAACAAATTTTAGGCCTCCAAAACTCACAAAAATACAGAAAAACACATCTCCCACTGAAGGCAGCTCAGCAGGAAGGGCTCATCACAGCATGCTGGGAGCCAAAACCAGCCCAGCCTGAAACCGTGGCTTGGCCCCAGGGTGGCCACGATGAACTGCAGCTGGAGCCTTCAGGAGAGTGGATCAGCAGCAGCTATGGCAGTTTCCAGATCTATCAATCCATAAGATACAAGGGCAAAGTGAAAGATCAGTGGAACACTGCTAAATTTGGGGGAGAAAAATGGTCCAGCCTTCCTTCTAAGGCAAGGAAGTGGAAGAAACAGGAGCCGTGCAGCTGCCTCCACATGGCTGCTTCAGAATTCCCAGGCTGCAGACTGAAGGGGGGCCAAGCGATCATTCAGAGGCCAAGTGCTCTTGCATTGAGCGGCCTGGATCTGGATCGTGGTCTTGGGTGATTGTCCTGGGTTGTGTTTTCAGTGAGCCAAAGCTGGTAGGGGCTGCAGCGCCCTCCTAATAGCTCTGGCAGCTGCAAAAACCCCAGTGATTTGGGACAGAGCTCTCCCCTCTTGAAGCAGAATTACACAGAGCTAAAAACTCAAGTAATTGACTGGCAACAAGAGCAGGCAAAGGAAGCAAAGTAAGAACAGCAACCAAACTTTAGATTCCTTCTTTGGGGACAAAAAGGCTCAAAGCATGGAATGGGAGGAAGACAACATACTCAGAAATCCCGCACCAAAAGCTTCCAAGAAACATAAAGACTTCCCACCAGCCATAGCACAGCATAAGAAGGATTTTGAAAACCAAATAAGAGAAGTACAGGAAAAATTGGGAAGAGAAATGAGAATGATGCAGGAAAATCATGAAAAGAGAGTCAACAACCTGAAGAAAATAACACCTTAAAAAACAGATTAACTCAAATGGCAAAAGAGGCCCAAAAAGCCAATGAGGAGAAGAATGCCTTAAAAAGTCAAATTTGCAAGATGGAAAAAAGAATCTCAAAGGCTTTCTGAAAAGAATAATTCCTTCAGAATTAGAGTGGAGCAAACAGAGGCAAATGACTTTATGAGACATCAAGATACTATTAAACAGATCCAAACAAATGAAAAAAGAGAAGGCAATGTGAAATATATCCTTGAAAAAAACCACTGACCTGGAAAATAGATCCAGAAGAGATAATTTTAAAATTATTGGACTACCTGAAAGCCATGATCAAAAAAAGCATCCTTCAAGAAATTCTCAAGGAAAATTGCCCTGATATTTTAGAACCAGAGGACAAAATAGAACTTGAAAAAAATCCACCAATCACCTCTTGAAAAAGATCCCCAAAAGAAAACTCCTAGGCATGTTACATCCAGGTTCCAGGGTCCCCAGATCAAGGAGAAAATATTACAAGCTGCCAAAAATAAACAATTTGAATACTGTGGAAACACAATTAGGATAACCCAGGATCTAGCAGCTTCTACATTAAGGGATTGAAGGGCCTGGAATATGATATTCTGGAGATCAAGGAAGCTAGGATTAAAACCAAGAATCACCTACCCAGCAAAAGTGAGTATAATGTTCCAAGGGAAAATGTGGTCTTTCAATGAGGTGGAGGACTTTCAAACACTCTTGCTGAAAAAACCAGAACTGAAAAGAAAATTTGACACTCAAATACAAGAAGCATGAGAAGGTACACATGGAAAAGAAATCATAAGGAACTTACCAAAGTTTAACTATTTACATGCCAACATGGAAAAATGATAATTGTAACTTATGAAACTTTTCTCAGTATGAGGATAGGTGAAGGGAATACAAATGTATACATATATATATACATACACATATGTTTATATAGGAGGGTTTATATATGCATACAAACACATATCTGAGTATATGTATATATGAGTACATAGAGGGCAGGATCAATTTAATAGGAAGGGACAAAACCCTAAAAGGTGAAATTGTGAGGTGGGAGAGGATTAGAATGAGAGGAGACAGGGAGAAACAGAATGAGGTCAATCATCTCATATAGAAGAGGCAAGGGATAATTGTTACAATGGAGGGGAAGAACAGGAAGGCAAAAGGGAAAGGGTCAACCTTACTCTCATTGAATTTGGCTTAGGGAAGGAATGACATAAACTCTAAACTGGGTATCTTGCCACACAGGAGAGTAGGGGGGATGGGGATGAGAGGTGGGATGACGGAGGAGAGGGCAGGGAGGGGGGAGGGTTGCTGGAAGTACACACTTCTGTAAAGGGACAGGGACAGAGACAGGGTAGAAAATAGAACAAGGAGGGGGCAGGATAGGAAAAAGAGACATATAATCAATCTCTCACAATATGCCCACTGTGGAGATTACACGTGTACAGCCTGTATTTAATTGCTTGTCCTTCCAGTAGGGGTGGGTGATGAGGGAGGGAGGGAAAGAATCTAGAATTTAAAGTTCTATAATCAAATGTTAAAAATATGTGTATATTATTATCATTATTATTATTATTATTATTATTATTATTATTATCTACATCTGCCTGGAAATTAAGATATACAAGCACTGTGATAGGGAGATCCATCCTGCCTACTGGAAAGTCAGAGGGGCTAGGGGGTGGACATAGGAGAGAGCAGATTGGGGGAGGGGTTATACAGTGGGATTGCTGTGTTCAGGTGTTGGGTAGGGGAAATATGGGGAGAAAATTTGTAACTCAAAATCTCATGGAAATGAAGGATGTAAACAAGAAAGTAAATAAATTTATTTTAAAAATATGCATCTTTTTTTGCAACTCAATGAGTAAGACATTAAACTGATTTATCTGTAGTTTTCTTTTGGACAGATGCATAGATATGGACCATATATAGGTAGGGACAAGTATGAAATGGGATCAAAATTACTCATCAGAGGAAAAAGTCACCATAGTACTGGGGAAATTGTATAGTTCATTCAATCATCTTGAAGAAGTGCTACAAATACCCATTTCTTCAATAAGATTAAACTTTCAGTATGAACACCTTTCTCCATAGAGAGGAGATTAAAGTCAGTCAAAGTGAGTCATCTATGTAGTCCTCAGCCACTACTAAATTTCTAGAAAGAACAGAACACAATTCCTGCCCCCTGCAAATTTTTTTTTCAATCCCTTACTCCTGTTCCCACCACTCTTCTCAACTGTTCTTCCATGCTTCCAAATTCCTCTTAAATGACACAAGAGCCTATCTTGTCTAGGAACTTGAGTCAGCTGATGAAACTCTCCTTCCTTGGCTTCTCATTACACTGCCCTCTCCTTGTGCTTTTCCTAAATGACTGCTCCCTCTCAGCCTCCTTTTCCCATTCCTAATCACCTTTCTGCTATCCAAGTGTGTGTACCACCAAAGTTGTCTATGGCTGTCTTCTCTTCTCTCTTTTCCTTTATCTCTTTGCATTCTCATGCTCTCCAATGGCTTCAAACAGAACTTTTATAGAGAAGATATGGCCAGCTAGCTGGCATAGTGGATGGAGCATTGGCCCTGAAGTCAGGAGGACCTGTTTTCAAATCCAGTCTCAGATATTTACTAGCTGTGTGACTATGCATAAGACACTTAACTTTCTTTGACTCAGTTTCCTTATCTATAAAAACAACCTGGAGAAGGAAATGGGACACCTCTCCAGTATCTTTGCCAAGAAAACCCCAGGTGGGGTCAAGTAGAGTTAAACATGATTGAAACAAGTGACCAACAAGCACCTCGTAGGGTGCTTCATATGCACCAGAATGACTAAATCATAGAATCATAGATTTGGGTGAGGAGAACCTGGACACCAGAGAAGTTTTCTGCCTTGGCTATGCTGCTACAACTAGAAATTTGTGAGGCAGAATCAAAGACCCCTTCTTTCTTTGGTGAATATTGTTTGTCGCAAGTTGGTAGGCTAGTGAACAGGCTGCTGAACTTAGAATCAGGAAGATCTGAGTTCAAGTTCATTCTCAGACACTTCTCAGTTATGTGACACTGGGCAATTAGTTAACATCTCTCATCCTCGGTTTCACATTTGTAAAACTAAGAAAGTAAGAGCACCTGCCTCATAAAATTATCCTGAGAAACAAATGAGATAGTGTTTGTAATTGGTTTCAGAAACCTTAAAATACCATATAAATGCCTATTGTTGTTACTGATGTCTCCTTTGAACTCCTATCATATATTTCCAGATGCCAAATGGATGAAACATTCATGATTCAAGATCACCATAGCTCAAGCAGAACTCTTAATAATAATAATAATATAGTAAATTAATATAGGATATTATAAATTTCAGTATAATATATTATATGATAATGTGATGATACAATAATGTATTAAATTATAATAATTATATTATTAATAATATTACTGTTGAACTTGCCCCTCCTTCCTACCTTCTTAAGTGCATTGAAGGTCCATAGGCTATAGGCATTAATGATTATCTAATCTCACTTGTTCTTTTTCATAAATAAAGGACTTAAGCGTAAAGAGGGAAAGTGACTTTCCCAAAGGCACACATTCATAGAGCTATATTTACCCATGTTATTCTGCCTCCATATCCAAGTATAGTCTTTCCATTAACTCACAGTTATCTCTGACATCAGCATTTTTTAAGCCAATCAAGATGGACGGCTTCAAGTTATCTTTGATTCCAATTCATGCTCACTTCCAGCATTCAGCTATGGACCAAGTCCTGCTGATACTTCCACATCTCATGACCATATTGCCAGTATCCTTATTCTGATGTTTAACACCCCTTCCCTGGATTACTGTTACATTTTCTTAACATTCTCTCTCCCTCAAGTTACCACCACAGGGAACATCCTTCAAGCAGCTGCGTCATAATGTTAACATATTTGGCAATATTTCGATCCCCTTCCAAGGAAAGTCAAACAACAATCAGTCAATCCATAAGCATTTATGAAGTGTTTCCCACATGTCAGACATTGTGCTCAGTGCTGGGAATACAAAGAAAGGCAAAATCCAAGCCAAAACAAAACAAAATCAAAAAACAAGAAAAACGAAAAACATAGATCTTGTCTTTAAGGACTTCACTGTTCTCATAAAAGAAGCACAACATTTCAAGGTACATATAAGATGCATATCGAGACAGAGATGATGACAGAGATGGGAATGCATCTATTGTTCAAAATTGTGCAAAACACTTTACAAATATTATCTAATATGGTCATCAACACAACCTTGGGAGGTAGGTGGAATTATTATGTCCACTTTATAGATGGGGAAACTGAGGTTAAGTGATTTGTCCAGGGTCACAAGACTAATAAGTGTGTAAGGGTGGACTAGAACTCAGGTCTTCCTGAGATAGATAGATAGATAGATAGATAGATAGATAGATAGATAGATAGACAGGACAAAATAGAGAGACAGAGAGAGACACACAGAGAGAGAGACAGACAGAGAGAGAGAGAGAGATGATAGATAAATAGATAGATAAATGATAGATACATAGATAGGTAGATGACAGATAGATAGATAGATAGATAGATAGATAGATAGATAGATAGCCAGATGGCAGAAATGTATAGGTATATATACATATACATGAACATATGTATACATTTACATACATACAATCACTTTAAATTTGCAAAGTGCTTAACAAGTGTTTATCTATTATGCCTAATTTATATAGCACTTATGTATCTCTCTATCCATCTATCTGCATATATGTGTATATACATATGCACACATATAGACATACATATATACATATACATACACACAGATGCAGACACACATACACATACATACATACATACACACATACATATACACATACACATACACACACTATATATGTTATTATCTCTCTTCTAGGGCCCTTTCTTTCTTTCCCCCTTTTCTCCGTATCACATTCTATTCTGTATCATAACAAATTGTGCATATCGTCTTCCCTATTTTCACTACAGACTATAAACTCCTTGAGGACAAGAACTATGTTGTTGTTTTCAATCTTTTTGTTTCCCAATACCCCACATGGTAACATTCCAACACCAAGAGCTTCAGAAGAATAGTAATTAAGAAATGAGCATGGTCCTAGGAGACAAAATAGAAGAAAAGCTTCAGCAGTAAAAATAAAGTCTATACACAAATGTCCAATGTTCCAGAAACAAGAACGACAAGTAGAGTTCCTAATGTGAGGTGAATGGGTTGCAATGGGCTAAAATATACATGGGAAGAATGTATCCATCCACCCGTCTTGCTCTGCAGTTCTGGGATGTGTGGCAGCATCTTGCTAATGCAAAGCACCCATGATGTGTCTGGAAAGAGAGCTGCACCCGTCCCTTTCAGACCATTTCCATAAGCTCCATGTCTTGTGATTGGAGATCCCATGTGAACAATAGCAACTCAGTGAGTTCCTTATCAAAATCATTGCAGTGAAATAATGAATGATTACAATTATGGTTCCTTTGTGATTACAAAATAATATCCTGACTAGAGAGAACATGCTTACCAAAGCAGCATCAATGAGGAATCCACCCAAACTATTCTTTGCCCTTTACCCTGGTTAATTGGCTAAGCGTGCATTTCTCTGTAATTGCCTTTGGGTGGCATGTTTTATCCTAGCTTTATATCCCCCAAAAGATCAGCTTGGCTTTAGTACTTTAGGTAACTTCAGCCTGGCCTTCTAGCAGAATTTGTCAACAGGCAACATTATATAATAGGCTATCACTGTACTGGGTGAAGAGGCAGAGAAATTGAGCTAGAAAGACCAGCCTGAGACTTAACAGTTTAACTCTGGACCAGCTTCTTCCTGGCTTTGGACTTAAATATTCTCATAGGCAAAATGAAACATTTTGACTGACTGATCTCTAATTCCTAAGATCTGACTGGCCACAGGTGTGTCTGCAAAGAGAGCCCAGAGCACTAGCGGGACCCTCTGGAGTATTGCCTTTGGCCCTCCTAGGCTGGAAGATGAAGCCTATTTATCTCCTTTCTGCCCCTCAGTGTGTGCCAGCATGTGGAACCCATGATCTCTAACCGTGCTTCCCAGCTGTTAGAAAAGAGTTCAAGGCTTGGAGATGGAGAATCAACCAGACATTTCCACAGTGAAACACAAATGATACTATGGATTTGTTCTGTTTGATTATGCTTATCAATTACCAAGAAAGGGATTTTTAAAGGAAAGAGGGTGTGAGGCTTAAATGATATGACAAAAAGAATGTAATGATAAGGCTGTCAGTGAAACATACGTGTGTATGTCTGTGTATGTGTATGTGTGTATGTGTATGTGTGTATGTGTATGTGTGTGTATGTATGTGTGTAGGTGTATGTATGTAGGTATGTGTAGGTATATGTCTGTATGTGTGTGTATGTGTGTGTGTACGTGTATGTGTATGTGTGTATGTATGTATGTGTATGTGTGTATGTGTGTATGTGTGTGTGTGTGTATGTGTGTGTATGTATGTATGTATGTATGTATACATACATAAATGCATATCTATGTGTATATGGAGATATATCTATCTGGCTAATTTTGTACATAAAAAAAAACAGAACAGAAGGAAGTTCAGAAGGAAATATTTTAAAAGGTGCCTTTGAAACTAATGTGCTGGATTTATTTTATACTTAAAAAAACTAGGAAACCCTGATGAAAATTTGTGATTACGTATATAATCCCCCTTTTCAGTTCCCATGTACATGGAAATGTTTACATTTGTTATTAGTCAGTTTGATAGCACCAAAATCTTTTAATTGAGATGAACCAAACACAGCTGCTCTATTCCTGAACCTTCCCAAGACAGGAGAAGGTGGCTTTCAAATGTCCAAGGTCATCACCTCATCAGTGAAGGGAGGAAGAGCAAACACATCACCATGCCCTCACCAAACAGGGACTTCTCAGGAATCCTTCATGGACAGATCCCAGCACAACGTGACTAGCTGCCCCTTGGAGTTGAGGTCTTTGATGTTGTCACTACAGTCCTTCAGGACACAGCGAATTCTTGTCTACCAATCACAAGCTCTTTCCTATTAGGAATCCTTGGCTTTTGCCTAATGACCAGAAGTTCCTTTGATTCTTTTAGACTTATTTAAGGCCTATTCCTATACAATTTGGTCTTGATTATTCTCTCAGTCATGTCTGGAGGTGCGGTGATGAATTTGTACTGGGTAAACACTCACCTTTGTACTTTGATGGGAAAGTACAGTTGCTCTTAGGAAATGACAAATTGGTCAATTTGGCTGGAGTTTGGGTTCTATTAAGGAAATACGAAAGTTAGAAGCTGAAAAGGTAGCCTTGGACGGCAAGATGAGAAGTTTTTATCTTATTTTTCAAACAATATGACAGTTATTTACATATGTACATTTGTATTATATACAGTGTATATGTGTTATAGATGTATATGAGTGTGTGTGTGTGTGTGTGTGTGTCTGTGAGTGTCTGTGTGCGTCTGTGTCTGTGGTCAGAGCTATGCTTTTGGAAGATATTGGCATCAGTTTATAATGAGATAATTTTTCAAGAGGACAGAAGTAGAGAGATCAGTAGAAAAGTAATTGAAAGAATTGAGGTGAGAGGTAATGTGTGTCTGGACAGAGAAAGTGCCTCTGAGAATACAAAGGAGCAGATGGCATCATAGGAGAACAGATTTGCCACTGTGATGTGTCTTACAGATCATCTAGTCCCAATGAATCATTTTGTAGATGAGGGTCAGACAGGCCTGGAGAGGCTGAGTGCTTTTCCCAAAGTACAATGTGGAACAGTAAGGATTCCGACCCAGGGCCTCTTACTCCACCATGATTTCTCTTTCCACTCCATGAATGACACCTCAATAAAAACAAGAACAGCGCAGAGGCAGGTTTAAGAATCCTCTCTGATGGGGGGATCGGAGAGGAAAGATGAACACACTGTTTGAAGGCCTGGTGCCACATCTTGAAATGCCCCTGCAAGAGATAAGAATAGAAAAGCCTGAGTTTTCAGAGGACCTCCAGACTCGGGCAAATCGAGTTAAGCTGGACTATCAATCAATTAAATGGTAAATCCTCATTAGGCAGTTAACATTTATTAAGGACATATCCACGTCCTAAGGATTTGAAAATTAAAAAAAAAAATCCCTACCTTTAAAGGGCTTACATTGTGCTGGGAGAAATAGCATGTACAAATTTAAATACATAAAGATTAAGCACAATCTTCCATCCCTAGTAGTTGGTCAGGAATCTTAATGAAGTAGCCAGAAAGCCACCTGGGAGAGGGATAGGGTGACTATCTACTAGTTAGCTGATACTACATCAGATAGTCTACCAATTTAAGAGAAAAGGACATTGGGGAAAAAAAGTGGCAATGAAGACAAATGGATGTTAGTACTAACAGGTGAGGGGAAATAAAAATTCAGTCATTCTTGGCAAGATCTCTGCACAATAGTCATCTATCCTAAGCTTGGCATTTGAAGGTGGAATGGAGGACCACTATACCTTGCCATATAAGGACTCATTGAAGTATCTTGGAATGCTGGAAAGATTAGATAAAGTAGAAATGTGATAGGTCAAAGAGGCATAGATGTGAGCTAGAAGGGGCCTTGGAAATCTCAAGATTTCTTCAATTATGTGGAGGATTGTGTCACAGGCAGGAAACTAGACTCATTTTTGCTGGGCCCAAATGATGAACTAGAAATTAAACAAGGAAGTTGCTGAGGTAAATTTAATCTTAGTATAAGGACAACTTGTTAGTAGTTAGAACTGTTCCAAAGTAAGATAGCTAGCTCAACTAGATCCAATTTAATAGTTATTCATTAAGGTCCCACAACTTACAAGGTAAGTCACTTTGTGTCCCAGTGCATAAAGAGTTGGTTTCCAGCAATCCCTCCTGATACTGACTACTCAACTTGCTCTCTAACCTTATCTAACAATCTTCTAGCCCTAGATGGTAAAGCTTTCATAATCTGCCTCCTTCCCACATTTCCAGGCTCATACACTTTTTTCCCTCCACATATTCTTCAATTTGGTGACACTGATCTCCTTGTTTCTTCCTTAAGAGACCCCATTTCTGACACTGGGTATTTTCACTGGCTATCCCCAATGCCAGGATTGTACTCTCTTCTCACCTCAACATCCTAGTTTCCATTGGCTTCCTTCAAGGTTCAGAAAAAAATTCTGTGCAAGATGCCTTTCCCAGTTCTCCTTAATCTTCATGTTTCTCCTCTGAGACTACTTCTAATTTATCCTGTTTATGACTTACTTGTTCACAGTCATTTACATGTTAGCTCCCCCATGGCACTGGGAGTTCCTTGAGGGCAGAAACTCTTGTTCATTTGTTTTCCTTTCTTTGTATCCCCTCTATTCAGTTCAGTGACTGACCTATAGTAACGGCAATCAATGAATACATAGATCATCTCCAAGATTTTTTAGATAGAAATAGATTAGACATTGACATCGACATCGACATAGATATATTATCTCCAGGAATATATGTAATATATTATATTCATAACATTTATTACTTATGTATTATAAAATATAATGTATTGCAAAATACAAGGCACATAGTGGTTAAATCTGATGATTCTACTGACAAACAGCAAACTCTACAAAGTAACCCGGGAATGACTTTGAAATATAAATAAAAAGAAGCTCAAGAACACTCTCTACCCAATGGAGTTGTAAGGGGGGGAAAAAATGAGCAATGTCTTTTAAAAGTGGCTAAGGAGCTCAAGATGCAACCCGAGATAACATAACCTAAAAAGCAAAGCCTGACCATTAATGAAAAATGGTGGGCTATTTAATTAAAAGAGGCATTCGAAGCATTGTGAGAAAGAAAACCAGAACAGAGAAAAATATGCTTTCAAAGCACTCAACACAACAGAAATACAATAAAGATTAACAGCCACAGCTACTAGTGGAGAAGCATTATAGGAGAATTGGTGAGGAAGTGAAAGGATAGATAGAAAGAGAACAGAAAGGAGAAGATCTTGGTTCAGTGGTGGGAACAGATGCCACCGGTAAAAACTCCTATGAGGGAAGAGAGATATATAAAGGGATATGAGGATGTTACAATGGGAATAATCTTGGTCCTTAAAGAGGCCATCCATCCTGCCTCAGAAGAAGAGAAATCAATCTCCTATGTGTAAATGACACGCAGAAGAGTAGAAAGATATAGACTATATAGACTAACTGAGGGAATTGCCTAGACAATGAGGAGATGGAAAAATTCCATAAGGAAAGCATAGATGGATAATGCACTGATCATCAGAGACAAAGAAAGATTCTCATGGTGGGAGAACATCTTCGTTTTCATCCCTAGGAAGTGGCATTTTTAATAACATTTGTTTTCCAATTAGATGCAAAGACAATTTTCTTTTTTTCCCAAAATTTTATTTTAGACTCAAATGTCAGAATACAAATAGAGAATTAAAAAAAAGAAACAAAAACATATCATAAACTTAAAAAACTGGAATTTAAATTCAAAGTTAGAAAGAAATAAAGACATGTCATGTGCATAGCAGAACATGAGAGGATTCAAAATATGCAACAAATTTTCATTTCAAGAAAGCCTTTATGTTAAATAATACTTGTGTTGAGAATTGTCCATCTTTTCTTTGGTTCCTTGTGAGTTTTCTTTTGTTCTCTGCTGTGCACTTTTTTACTTTGTTTTATTCCCCCTCTCCCCAAGACTCCCCACCCCTTGAAGACCACAATAAAGTTTAAATATGTTTCTCCATAGCTATAGATATATACACATATACGTATACTCATACATATATGACATATACATTCCCAAACCTATTCTACCCCTGATCTTTGTTTTTCTGCATATTCCTATCCCTCTTGCCTCCTCTATTTTTACCCACTATCTTGCCCTCCGATGACTTGCCTACCCCCTTCCAAGGATCCTCCCCTATCCTCCTGTTCCTATAAATCTAAACACCCTTCTACTCCCCTATTTACATATTTTCACCCTCCCCTCTAAAGATCTCTCCCTTGTCATCCCCCCTCCCTATGCCCCATTTTATTTCTTCTGAATTTAGAAGACTTCTATACTCTTCTAAATACGTATGTATTGTTTCTGCTTATACCCATTCCCAATGAAAATAACTTCCCTGAACTAACAGCCTCCCTCACCCATCTAATTCCTATATATCAGTTCTTCCTTTTGTGCCTCATTTGTATAAAATAATTACCCTTTTTAACTGTTCCCAAATGGTTTTACTTTTTAAATTCATATCATGCATGGGTTCTCCCCAATCTTTCTTATGAAATACCCGATTATTAATCTTAGACATAGATTTCACATTTTGCCTTCAGAAAGGTCATCTTAAGCAGTCTTTCCTTTTGGATCCTTTATAATCAATCTTTGTTGCATACCTTATATTTATATTTGCTCTTCTTTATCAAATTGTCTAATAAGTTCAGGTTTGTTTGTTTGTTTTTTAACAAAGTCTTGAAACTCTGAAAGTTTGTCAAATGTCCAATGTTTTTTTGTTCAAGATAATAGTTAACTCTGCAGAGTATGATATTTTTGGCTGGAGCCCTGGTTCTTTTGCTCTTTGATATGTTGTGTTCCAAGACCTGCAGTCCTTTAATGTTTCTGCTGCTGGGTCTTGTGTAATTCTAATTGTGGCACCATCATATTTAAATTGTTTTAATCTTGATGCTTTTAATAATTTTTCCTTGAGCTGGGAATTTCAGAATTTGACTGATATTCCTATGAGTTTTCCTCATAGGATCTCTTTTAAATGGTTGTGGATGGATTTTTCCTATTTCTAATTTCCCCCCATGTTCTAATATTTCTTTTTTTTTTTCATTTTTTTCTTTTTAATTTATTTTATTAAATTTTGAGTTACATATTTTCTCCCCGTCTTTCCCCCGCCCACCACCCCAAAACAGCCATCCCAGTGTTTCCCCCATGCCCCAGTCTATTCTCTCCTATGTCACTTTTTGGTAGGGCAGGATGGATCTCCCAACTGCAGTGCCTGTG
This sequence comes from Pseudochirops cupreus, assembly GCA_028627135.1. Classification (NCBI taxonomy): domain Eukaryota; kingdom Metazoa; phylum Chordata; class Mammalia; order Diprotodontia; family Pseudocheiridae; genus Pseudochirops; species Pseudochirops cupreus. Next base: position 155 of record JAQQSU010006073.1, on the reverse strand, counting down.
TATCTCAAGTTCCAGTTGGATGTAGTCAATAATAATAATAATAATTGCATATATATATATACACACACACACACACACACATATATATATATATATGTATATATATATACATATACATACAAAGATAGATAGATAGATACACATTCATGACATTT
>JAQQSU010006072.1:0-13624 GCA_028627135.1 Pseudochirops cupreus | reverse complement strand
AGATCCATCCTGCCCTACCAAAAATTGACATAGGAGAGAATAGACTGGGGGAGGGGGAAGACACTGGGATGGCTGTTTTGGGGCGGTGGGTGGGGGAAAGACGGGGAGAAAATATGTAACTCAAAATCTTGTGGAAATGAATGATGCAAACTATAATAAAATTTTAAAAAAAATAATGAATCCTGTGAAGTAGTATCATTATTCAAATTCACACTGCATATTTCTATTGGGCTGGAACCAATGGCCATATTTTACATAATTATAACTTGGACCAGTGCAAATTCAACATGCCACTACATGGGATTCATTATTTATACTAATGATGACCTAGTTATATCCATATAAAAATGATGATAAAAGCAATATTTATATAGTACTTGTAAGTTTTAAAAGAGCAAGGTAAGTGCTACAACTGTTATTAAGCTCATTTTACAGATAAGGAAACTGAGGCATTGAGAGGTTTCTTGCTTATGGTCACATAGCTAGAAAGTGTCCAGGTTTGTTTAGAACGAAGATATTCCTGACTCTTAAGTTCTACTACTATATCATCTATTTCTTACCTGTGGTCCCTAGCCCTTCAACATGTCTATGGATAGATTTCAGAGGTCTATGAAGTTGAATGGAGAAAAAAATATATCTTTATTTTCACTAATGTTTAACTGAAATTTAACGTTTCTTTTCATTATGAATGTAGTCAACAAACATTTTTTTCAGAAGAGATCAGAGGTTTCTAGATTTCCTCAGACTGCCCAAGGTTAAAAAAGGTTAAAAAGGTTAAAAACCCTCTCTCTCTTTATTCGGTATACCATACTATTTCTTCAGAGCACAGTAGTTTTTTAAAATGTGTGCAAAAAAAAAAAGATGCCATAGAAATTAAGAGGAGGGAGAATATAACTAAGATGATCAAAGAAATGTTTGTGGCTATTGAAGGCTGAGAACGCAGGGTTTCCAGGTGGAGGAAATGTGTAAATAAAGAAGGGTAGGCTGGTTGGTAGGTTCCAATGTAAAACCCATTTACCAGTAGCTTCAATCATACCCCTGGCAGAGAATTTAGAATGGGGGACTCCCCTCCCTTATTAAATCAGGGGTATTCTACAGTACTCTGATGAGGATTTTGAAAACCAGACTAGGGACTCAGCCATAGCTCCTCTAGACCCACTGCAGAAACCAATGAGACCAGAAACCACATCCTCAATTTTCCAGAGAATGTCATTGCCATCTATAATACTACTGTGCTATGAGAAATAATAAGCTTGAAGATCTTAGAAAAAACATGGAAAGACTTGCATGAAATAATAAAGATTGAAATGAGCAGAACCAGGAGAATATTGTATACAGTAACAGCAATACTGTTTTAAGAAAAACTTTGACTGAATAAGTTATTTTGACTATTATAAATACCCAAATTGATTCCTACAAAGAACATAGGAAGGAAGATATTCTCTGCATCCAGAGAAAGAACTGATAATTAGAAGTATGTATAAAATGATTTTACATATATATACATACACATATATACATATATGTGTGTATGTATGTACATGTGTATATATACATACACACATACATACATATATATATATATATATATAAATGGTAGTCATCTCTAGGATGGGAGAAGGTAAGAAAAAAAGGAAAAAAATCTACACGATGATTTGTTGTATATTTGAAAAGAATAGCAAATTGTACGGAATAGATTTACAGTTTCATGTGCAATCATTTTTTATTATGTAAGTTATGGAGATGCTTATTTTATCCCATAAATTAAAAATTAAACAAAAATTAAGACAAAAAACCCAAAAAACTCCCTATGCAGCCTAAATAAATTCCCCATCTCTTATGGACCTTCAAATGATGGAACTTGATAACAGAAATGCTTTGATACAATCCCCTCACTTTATAGATGGGGAAACTGAGACCAAGAGAAGGGATCTTCCTAAGATCACACATTCAGTGGAAATGCTGGGATTCAAATCCCATTCTCTTCCAACAGTTGAGAAGATCCTCACTCATTGGGGCACAACTGTGGAGTACTCTTACTGCTCTAAACCATCATTCTACATCTTTTCTTTTCAATCAGGACTAAGAATTTTCAGTGGACATGAACCCTCACCATAAGACATTTCTTCAAGAGATGACTCATTCTATTCTATCTCTGCTGCTCCTGGGAGCTAACCTTTCAAACCAATCCATTTGTTGGATCTTACCTGCCATCCAACGTGTGCATTATCCTTCCTAGTTTTCTCTTATCTGCACATTTGATAAGCATGCCATCCATGCCTTTATTCATGTCATCAGTATTTTGGACAGCACAGGGATAAACATTCACCCTGGTAGACATCTCTCTAGCCATCCTCTCCAGTGCTGGTTGCACCTTTTCTCATATTCTCATATTCTTTGACATACAGAGCTGGGAGGACAAAGTGAGTTGACATATTCCTTGCTCCATGCTGCTCCCATCAGATTATCCCTCTGACACCATCTCTGCCACTATCATTCTTAATCATCACATTATAACCTCTTCTTTAAGGTTAATTCCATCTGTCTATATCACCATGATTCTTATAGGTGTATCCCACCAGCCTACCAGCCACTTTCACCCATTTTTCAAAGACTTCAAAGATTTCCTTTCCATTAAACTCTAGTATTTAGGGATTTCAATGCTATTATTCAGATACCCAGGCCTCCTAGTTCATTGACTTCCTCAATTTGTAAGGCTTGCATTTTCGTGTTAGCTCTGCCACCTATAAGGGAAATAAACAAATAGATCTCCCTATTATTCTAGATTGTGCCGCTTCCACAAAACTGACTATTCAAATTTCCCTTTCTGACTATAATCTCTTTTTATCTGTCCATCTAATTCCTGTCCAGTCACAATCTCCTGACCTTCCAGTTCTCCCATTCTGTCACCCTTGCTCTGCCCTTACTTCCACTTATAATCTTCCCCTTATAGCTAATTACTTTAATTTTTACATGGTCTTCCATCTTTTAATACCTTTAAATACTTTGCTCTCATTGCTGTCCACACCCTGACAATCCTCAGCCATGGGCAATCCCTATCATTTGCTTTTAGTCCTGCTATTAGACTATCATAGGCTATTAAAGGAAATAGTACCATTGTGCCTCCTGCATTCTCTATAGACTTGTGTGACCTGATTTCAAGTAGATCTTCACTAATGCATGAAAATCCTTCTATTATTACTTGATTATTTTTCCTTTGGCATTACCTGCAACTTCTTATCCAAAATTCCTTTCTTCCATACCCTTGACAACACTATCCCTAACTTCCTGTCTCTCAGCAGATTATCTTGAACTCTCTTATCTCTACATCTTCTCACCTTAAAACCTTGTTCTCACTGAGGACAAGGCTAACCTAGGAGGCTAACCCCTCTACTTGTGCCCTTAATTAACTGCCTTCTTATCTCCTACAGAATCTTGTCCTATAAGTAACTCCTCTTTCCTCCTTAGTCACTCTCTGGCTCCACTGCTGCCTACAAATATGCACAGTACTTTTAACCATTAATTTTTTTTTATTTATCCCTTTGTTAACTTCAAATCATTATCTTATGTCTCCCTTCTTTTTCTGTCAAATTCTTAGAAAGCTGCATATACTCACACCCTCCACTTCCTTAGCACCTGCTTACTTCTCAACCTCTTGCAAGATGGTTTCTGACTCCACTGGTTGACTGATACTGTTCTCTCCAAGGCTATTAGTGATCTCCAAACAGCCTAAACCAAAGCCTTTTCTCAGTCTTCATTCCTTCTTTGCATTTCTGAGGCTTTTAGTACTATCAACCATTCCCTCCTCTGAACATGAACATGTCCAGCTTCCCTATTTCTGTTGGTAGCACCACTATCCTATTAGTCACTAACATCTAAGTAACTTTATAGTTATATCCTTTATGTGTCCTTCCACTTTACCTATACATATCCAATGATCACCTCAGTCTTGTTGATTCTACATTTACAACATCTCTCTAGGCCACTCGTTTCTCTCCACTTAGGGGGCTGCCACACAGGCTAGGATAAAATACAAACTATTCAACCTGCCATTTAAACCCCTCCACAGTTTACATCCAAACCAGTTTTCCAACATGATTTCAAATTATTCCCGTTCACCCTCTCTATGTTCAAGCAAAATATGACTTTCAGATGTTCCTCAAACTAGATATTCCATTTTCAATTTCCATACTCTCCAGCAAGCCACACCATTTCCCCTGACCTTTGCCTCTCAAAATTCTTATCTTTCTTGAAGTTTTAGCTGAAGAGTCTCCAGCCCCAAATTGATTCTTGCTTCATACCTTGATTGCTCAGCCTTCAAATTGCAATAATCAAATTGTGTACCACATCTTCCCATTGCATATCTTCTACTCCATGACTGGATTCTCTCCAGTTCCTTTTCTTCCTAACCTCTTCTTTGAACTCCTAGTATGAAATTTTATTCCACATTATAAACATTCCACTGATATTCTAACTCTGGCTCCCAAACCTGCGATTTTTTGCCTAACTTCTTTGTATAGATTCCTACTGTGCCTTTGAGAATTTACCACCTAAGTACTCCCAGATTAGATGTTTTCACCCAACTGTCTCTGCCTTAACATTCAGCTTAGCCACATTTTGACTATGGAATACTATAAATGGGTCACATCCATGGCATCACTCACTGACTGGTCAATTTCACTTATTCAGTGGACCAGTCTTCCATACCAGGGTAAATGTTTGGAGATAGTGAGTAGAATAGTCTATCAATCAAGGGTTAATGACTTGCAGCAGTACTCAGTGGTTGAAGGAGCCTGGTCTATGAATGGTATCAGAGATATGACCTCTTGGTCACAAAGCACTAAACTGAGGTCAAACCCAGGAGAGACTAAATAAGAAAATACCATCCCAAATGGTCGGCCAAAACAGGGATAGAGATGCCAAAGTTAAATCTGGATAAAAGAGACAGAAATAAATAGTCCAGAATAAGTCAAGTTCAGATATGTTAGAGAAATTAATTCTTGTTTAAGAGCTCAGATCCATCAGAGGAATGATAGCTTTCTGTGCTCAGTACATGGTACAGGACAGCACCCTTTAAACAATGGGTCAGTGTGTCCCACCCACATATTCTTTTGCCAATTAAAGGAGAGGCTTGTCTTAAATTAACATATAGACACAGTCTGACTATATTAGAGGGTTCATGTAGAAGAATACTTGTTAATAAGATTAGAAAGGTAAGATGAGATTATTAAAGGCAAATGTCAGGCTAGGGAATTTGGACTCTCTCCTGAAGATAATAGAGAACCATTTGTAAACAGGGATGTCATGCTATTGGAGCCATATTTTAGTAAGATTAATCTGTCAGTACTCTTCAGGATTATTGGAAGGGGTAGAAACTGGGCAAGGAGACCTAGAAATAAGACACTAAATAGAATTGATCATAGTGGGAATGCAAAGAATAATAGGAGGTGAGATTATTAAGAAAGAATCAACAGGATTTGAGGACTTTTATTGGGGGGGGGTGGGTAGAAAGACATTCCTGGTATTTCAAACCCAGTTGATTGACTGTTGGGCATCCATTTAAATCTTATCAGAAAATCAGGAGAAAGGAGGACGAATTTGAAGGAAAACTGCTGAGATTTTGCTTTAGTCAGGTCAAATTCAATGTAATGTTGGACTAGCCAACTAGAAATGAAACTAGATTTCAGGAGAGAAGTGAAGGCTGAAGAGATTTATGCTTGGGATGAAAAATTGCACAGAAGCAATAAGAATGCATGAGAGACAGAAGAAAAAAATGTAGGAAGTGAAGAGAATAAGAAGTCAGCCTTAGGGTCAATATTTAGAGGTTAGGAAATAAAGGATAAAGCAGTAAATAAAACAGAGAATGTGAAGTGAGGAAGCAAAATTTAAAAAATAATCAGACAATCATCTATATAATTAGAAGGATGAACTAAGGACTGTCATAGCCCTAAAATCATAGCCATAGGACTCATCTGCTGATTTTTCCACTGCCTGCCATCAGGTGAATGAGGTGCTGACTTTCTATAATGTTCTGGGTATAGTAGTCACCTTCACAACAAATTTACCTCCACAGTATTCAAACTCTGATAGTTTGGGCTCTATGGGTAGTCTGTAGCCCTACCTAGTAGGGGTCAAGTCATTAACAAGGCTGTGAGAGCAAAAGTGGCCCCCTGGGGTAGATAAGATACAAAGGCATGGCACCTTTACATGAATATCTGAGGTGTTAACACCCAGGAAGGAGCCCATTGCAGTGCACTCACATAATCCAGAGAAAAAGAGTTTCAAGGGAAAGATGGTCAATGGGGTCAAATTCTTCTGAGATAAAAGACAGTGAGGACAAGAAGAGATTGGAGAGGAAGGATTGTCTGAAAGATCATTGGTGAATTTTAAGGAACAATCTTGGTAGAGGGGTGTGAAGAGAAGACAGATTACAGGGGGTTAATTAATATTTGATGGAAAATAACCAGGATGTCAGGAAGTCTGGTAGTCATGTATCTGGTAGTCATAGGTTAACCATCCAGATCAAATAGATAGAAAATAGCTATTGACCAATCCTTGAATACATTTTCATGATAACCCAAGAATATGCAATCAGTGTAAGCAATTAATGACTGATAGGAAACATTTGACTTAAATACAGAGTGACATACCTGCAATAAAGTCTGTGTTTTAAGAGACATATGTTCAATGTCTGTCATGTACTCACAATGCTATTTTTTGTTTATTTCCATCTGACTTGATGAAATCTAATACTTTGGTCTTTAGAAATGTAAATTAAAGTCTGATGCTATTTAGGGAAGCAGAGGTTAATCAAAACCCCCATGTTTTAAAAAGAATATCCATATTTATTATTTGGATTATATATAATTCTGTTTATTTTAACAATATTTTTCTGGATACAGTTTTGAATCTCATTGACTAGATGTCCATTTTCAACTCCCTCCCAGTGCACAGTATTCACAAGAGTGTTTTGTTTAAAAATGCACAAAGGTATCTTATTAAATAATGTCACAAACATGAAGTTCATTATTATGCAAATACCATCCTTGGAACAGATTTGTTAATTGCAACTCATTTGCATAATTAATGAACTCCCAAATGAATAATGCCTTTGCAGATTTGTGCAGCATTGTTTTAAAATAAATTATAAAATACATGTCAAATGAAGAGTGCTTCCTAGATTCCCATAGCATTGTTTGAAAATTAATTACCAAACGCTTGTCAAATTAAAATGAGTTTGTAGTTTTTACAATGTTATTTTAAAATTAATCACAAAATAAAATGTCACTGCATTAAAGTAAACAACTTGTTCTTTTCTCTATAAAGAAGTACAAAAAATAACGTTTTAACTTCAGTGACATTGTTTGTTATACCAATTCCAAGGTTTTATTCATTTTGTCATCACATTATGTTTTAACAAAGTTGGTAGCTGTTAGCATGTTAATATTTTAGTAAATTGAGATTTAATTGAATTTTATTATGTTGCTTATTTAATAGAACTAATGATTAATGTATTGCATATGGATCCTCTATGGGAATGTCCATAACAGATTCGTGGTATCCAGAAAAATAAAAGAAAGAAAAGCCCATGTTTGCTGGAATCTACTATTAAAAAGATCACTTTCTAAATTTGAGTTCTTTCTCGTTCTACATTCTAAAATCATGGGGCCTGGATCTCTCTTGGCCTATTTTAGTTTGTGTAAGGCTGGATCTGTAATTTCATTGTTCCAGGACTCTCTTAGGTAAGGAAACTGACTATACTACAATAAGTTCTCTGCAATTTATAGTCTTAGAGTACATTGGAAGGTTTAATGACTTGCCCTTGGCAACATAGCCAGCTCTTATTGGCTTCAAGGTTGTCTCTCTACTCACTATACAACATTGCCTTTCTCATTGTACAGTAGGGTTCTTTTTACCATTTCAGTGGTAATTATATTATCACCTATAATTATTATATTGTACCTTTTTTAATGACTGAAGATGCTTCATGTAATTGGACAAAAACTTTACCTGCTGAAATTTAATGCTTTAACAAAAACTCATGGCATAAAAATCATTGGTCCACAACTCTACAAAACACAATAAACCAACGGGAAGGAACAAGTTTGTTCTCTACAGTACAGGGGACATAAGGCATTGAGGTGGCGCAATAGTTTCCTTCAAAGCTTAGGTCAAATTCCATGTTCCATACGAAGTCTTTCGTGCTCCTCCCAGCTGCTAAGGTAATTCCCTCAAAACTACCTTATATCTATTTGTACCAGTTTGGTGGTCCGATGGATAAACTGCTCAGAAAGCCCTGTCTCAAATCCTTACTAGCTGTGTGATCCTGGGAAAATTATCTAACCTCTTTTAGCCTCAGTTTCTTTCTCTGCAAAATGAGAATATTAGACTTGATTGCCTCAAGGGTCCTTTCCAGCTCTCAATCTATGATCCTAGAACAAACATTAGAAATGTTCCCTGAACATTTAGAAAGAAACCATTGTTTTAGGTGGTGATACCCCAAACCTCCCCATGTTCATCAAACAACCCTCAGATCATAAATTTGTCTGCTAATTTTTTGTACCAAATTGAAACGGCACTGATGATCCAGCTATGATGTTGACTTATGAAGATGCATTGCACCTATGGTTGGTTTTCTATACACTAAATGGTTTTTTATTTGAACATCTAATTCAGTTGAACATATGTTCTAGCCTTATGGATATGTAAACATAGCAGAAGCATTTGACTGAATCCTACTGTTTAGATTAAAATATATTTTTTAAATGCGGATATTCTGAACTCTATACTAGAGGCATCATGGGGAAAACAGTTTGTGCAAACTGCTGGAAATGAACAAAAGGGATACGAAAAGTACCACTGACAGTGTTTGTACCTGTTCTCATAGTTTCACTGGTGCAGCTGGGCAAAGAGGGGTTTGGGCCTCTGTATGTGCTGGTAAGCTGGTCTTGGGAAAGGCCCTGTCCGTGATGAAAGGCAGAATTTCAAAAGGTAGACTGCTTCAGTCATCTCTCTGAAACTTCTGGTAGGTTGTGTCTTGATTTTGGTACCCACCTCTCCTGCTTTGTTTTCCAGCTTCCTACCCTCATCTCAGGCCCAGGTATATGATATTTTTAGGAATCTCTGACTCCTGATCAGCAGGTCAGCCCCTGCTTTGGGCCCCAGTTCTTTTTTCCCTAGCAGAGAATTTTCCCCTGTAGGCTCACTGATAATACTGAACCTGACTCTTGTCTAGGTGCAGAAGTTCTTAACCCTTTTTTGTGTGTGTTCTTAGACCCCTTTGGAAGTTTGGTAAAATTTATGGAGCTCTTCTCAGAATAATGTTTTTAGAAGCATAATACAAAGAAAACCCATTGTATTGATAGAGTTATCTTTCAAGTCCCTGCCAAGATCTCACCTTCTATAGGAAGCCTTTCCAAATCCCCCTAAAATCTAACTCCTTCCCTCTGTTGATTATTTCCAATTTATATTTATATACTTGTCTCTTCATAATTGTTTGCATGTTATTTACCCCAATAGACCATGAGCTCCTTGAGAGCAGGGACTGTCATTGCTTTGTATCTCTATTGCTTAGCAAAGTGCCTGGCACTTGAATAACTGAAAATGAAAATATAAAATATAAAAATATAAAAAAATAAAATAAAAACTAATTCATGGATCCCAGGTTAAGAGAAGGATTCCAGTGACATCCAAGCTTCAAATTCAGTTGGATAGAGTGCTGGTCCTGGAGTCAGAAGACTCATCTTTCTGAGTTCAAATGTGACCTCATACACTTACAAGCTGTGTGATTCTGGGCAAGTCCCTTCACCCTATATGTCTTAGTTCCTCATCTATAAGATGAGAAAGAAATGAAAAGTTACTCCAGTATTTTTGCCAAGAATATCCCAAATGGAGTCACAAAAAGTCGGACATGACTGAGCAATTGGAGTGGTCCTCTGAGGAACTTGCTTCACGTCAAACAGCATTTGTCACATTTTCAGAAACAAACTCCTGACTTTGCCTGGCTCACTCTCATTGTTACATCTAGTTATAACCCATCTAGTCAGACCCTGACCTTGAAGTGCCCTCCAGTACCTAGATTATTAGGTTTATTTTATGGGGTTGAGGCAGAGGAGTTACCTCCATTATTTTTGTGAAATTAATCCAGTACTTAATCTCAAATTCAGCTAACTTGACACATTGACCTGGTCAGAGACAGTGACTTTACAATCCTAGAAAATAATGGAAAGAGAAGTTTCATTGACCCCTCTGTCACAGTGTTATTTGTTTAAAGAGGTTTGAGGTGCGTGTGTGTGTGTGTGTGTGTGTGTGTGTGTGTGTGTGTGTGTGAGAATGATGGCTCTGCCCTAATTATAGAGCTATAAATGATAATGAATATCTGGGACCATCATCTTACACTATTGATGTTTGACCTCCTGGTTAGTGCCTTTGTAGGTATTGGGCATTTAAGAAATCTTTTTAAAAATAGAATTGAAGTTGATAGACTGGCATTAATGATATCCATCAAATTATATTACCCTGGATTATACAATAAAGTCCAGATATAAAAAGGTGACAAATGGCTGATGGATTTCCAGACCCAGTAGAGTCAAGAATAGTGAATTAAATCTTTTGGGATATATTCCATAGCTTTTCAAAAGATCATGAATGTGATGTTTCAAGACCCTTTGGACCATGAAGTGGTAGTTAGACTCTATAACAGCTTCATCTACTACCAGAACTTGACCCAGAACCCCAAATTGGTTGCAGCAATCCTCCAATTCATTGCAGTACTTCAGTAAGCATTTATTAAGTGACTTCTGTGTGTAGGGCACCATGTTAGATTCTGGGAATACAAAGACAAAAACAAAAACAATCCAAACCCTCAAAGAGATCCCATTATATTAGGGGCTATAATGTGTACACATATAAGTAAATATTAAGGAATTTAAGGTGGGGGGGAACAATAATTAATAGAATGCTTGGTTAAATCCCAGGTCTGCTATTTTTTGTCTACCTGTTTGACTCTGGGCAAGTCACTGCCCCTCTCTGGTCCTCAGTTCCTTCATCTGTAAAATGAGGAGGTTGGCTTCTATAGTCCCTTCTAGCTCTAAATTTGTGAAGAAGGAATGCATTTCAGGTAAAGGGAATGGCTTGTATGGATACGTAAAGAATGGAATGTTAAGGTCAGGAAAGTTGGACTGGAATACAAAGTTTGCACCAGGCATTGTGAGAGATAAACGTGGAAAGGGTGATACTCAAGTTATGAAGCATTTTAAAATGGCATGCTAAGGAGCTTTCCTCTTATTCTAGAAGTGATAGGAAACCACAGAAGACTCTGAACAGGGGGAGGGAAATGGTCAGTTCTGTGCCATAGCTGAGTGGCAGATGGATTGGTGACATGAGAGATTGCAAATAGGAAGAACAGTTAGGAAGCCATTTTGGGAATCCAGATGGGAGGTGATACAGGCTTGAACCACAGCAGTGACTGCTTAAGGAGAGGGTCTGTGGAGGTAGAAGTATCTAGTCTTAGTAACTGATTTAATGTGGTTATAGCCAACTGACTGGGGGAGGGTTGGTAGTACCCTTAACAGGAAAAAAAAGAAGTTTGGATGAGATCCTAGTCTCATGGATACCACGTAATCACCAAATACCAGTGTTTTGCAATGCTGGGGGAAGCATAGACTTGAGAATCAACTAATGAATAAACATTTCTTAATGTGTTAGGAACTGTGTTAGTTGCTAGAGAACAGAAAAAAAGGCAAAACAGTCCATCCTCTTAAGGGGATTACATTCGAATGGGAGAGATGATTTGGGAACCAACATATATGAAGTCTGTTTTCATCAACAGTATCCCACCAAGGCAAAGCCTTTAGGTCCAGGATATCTTCCAGGGAAAGAGTAAATTTCCTTTCCCTAATAGTTATCAATTCAGTATGACAAAGAAGTTTCCCAGTGTGTTCAAAGGCCCACACATCAATGCAGGTAAAGGGAACACACAGTTTGAGATCAAAGAATAGAAATCCAAGGACGCACACTGTTTCAAAGAAATGGTTCTTCTAGGCTTCTGGTAGGATGCCTCCTTATCTTCCTGTAGACATCCCTAGCTTGAACCCCATCCCCATTCCCCTCCAAGCTCCCAGTCTCCCCCCATTTTAGTCCCTTGGATTTGGCATGCCAAGGCAACTCATTCCTAACCTGGCTAGCCCTTTGGTTTACATGTACTGTGGACTCTACCCATCTTCCCCCAGGAGGGTGTTTAGATTAGATTGTCCTAATAACTAGCAAATGTCAGCCTCCTGTGGGGGTATCTAATAAGGGGCCACTTAGTGTTCAACCTTAGAACTTTGATATCAGCATGTTTACTCGGTTGTTCTTGTTAACTATGCTTTTCTTCTACCGAGTTCCTCCACCCAGTCGGTAGTCCTAAACTCCTTTTCTCCTAAAAAGGCAGTATGCTCTTTCCCACCCAAGTTGATGACAGACCCTGGGAACCTCCATCCTATCCATGATGCAGTCAGACAGAAAACACCTGCTGATAATCACTGATTATAATGATTTCTCCAAAGTTGTCCTAAACATTCAACTGGTGAAGACACTCTAGTCTTGACAAACTATCTCCAAACACATTTTTCATAATTTAGGCAGGCTTAGTGTAAGAAGAATATCTGACTTAAACCCCTGAAAATAAAGGGTTCTTTTAGAATTTAAATAACGATAGCCAACTCTCTCTTCTTGTAACCTTCTACCCAAACCCCAAACTGATTATATTATGATTTCTGTTCCTTACTGTCATATTCCTGAGACTATGGAATTTCAGATTTTAAGTGTTAACAGAGTTCTGTAGATTGCTTTTGCTTGAACAGTAGTTCATTAATGAGAATATGAAGGATATTCTATGTATGTTATACCTTGTGTCACTAATACTTCATCTTAACCCAGAGCTGCTATTCTTTCCTACTCTTTTTGTAAGACAGTTTCTTTTCACTCCATACCTTATGTGTGAATAAGAAGGCAAGTGGCCTAAAGAGTCATTAATTTGACCTTCTATCATTTCCCACTTTGGCACAGATAGTACTCAAAGAAGATAATTATTTCTACAATCAAATGAAATGTATGTCCTTCAGACAAAACTACAGTTATAATCCACTCATCTTCATTTGTCTCAGAGCTTTCATGTTTTTAGGATCCTTTTCTGAAATACTTCATCATTATACTTATAACAGCTTAATATAAAGTTCCATATACATGTAGCAAGACATAGTGTTTTTAGGAATTATTTCCCTCCAAGGTCTATGTGAAGTGATGTAGATGATGATGCTACTACAGACATGAGAAGTTTTAAACAGTGGTACCAGAAGAAAGGAGAGAAAATTGATATGGAACTGTGTGTGATAAAAAGATTTTAAATCACTTGGAGACAGCTCAAGGTGAATAGAGAAGGGTCTCTTTATTAGAATCTTGCAAGAAGTGGGCAGTCCAACCACTGAACAAAAAGTGCTGGGGGGGGAGGGCCGAGGGCCCCAAGGCAGAAGGGTTAATTTATGCTAGCCAGGTTGGGGGGGGTGGAGTTTAGGAGGGGCTAGGGAGGAGTTGGGGTTTAAAGGGACATGCACTTTCTATACTCACTGCGCAGACACATTAC
>JAQQSU010006071.1:0-13624 GCA_028627135.1 Pseudochirops cupreus | reverse complement strand
TAATGTAATCAAGATTATCCATTTTGCATTTTATAATGCTCTCTAACTCTGGTTTGGTCGTAAAGTCTTCCCTACTCCATAAATCTGACAGGTAAACTATTCCTTGCTTCCCCAGATTACTTACAGTATCAGCCTTTATACCTAGATCGTGTACCCATTTAGACTTGACTTGGGTGTACAGCATTAGATGATGGTAATCACTTTTTTTTTCAATGACTCTAGAGAGACTTTACATTATTTGTTCAAAGCTATTTATTCTCTTGTTTGTTTTTTTTAAATTCCCTTTGAAAGCTTCATTTTTTTCATACATGTTTCTTCCTTTAATTCTTATATCGACTCTTTAAACCACTCTGGTGATTCATATTGTGGTTCCACCATCATTCCAGGATATCTTGTGTTTTAGTGGCACCAGTTGACATGGTGGATAGAATGGTGGCTCTTGAGGCAAGAAGACCTGAGTTCAAATTTTCCATAAGATACTTACTAGCTGGGTGATCACAGGCAAATCAGTTAGCCTTTATCTGTACTGGTTTCCTCAACTGTAAAATGGGGATCACAATAGCACCTACCTCATAGGGTTATTATAAGGATTAAATGTGTTAATATTTGTAAAATGCTTGGCATCTAGTGGCACTTAATAAATGTTCATCCCCTTCCCTTTCCCTCAGTTCTGCACCTTTTGTGTTACCTTCTTTTATTATATTATATGGTATTTATTCATTATATTAGACTCTCTTTTAAGTTGTTTTTTAATCTCTTTTTTCTTGTTTTCCTTTTGATGAATTCTCTCTTATGTTCTCTCTGGTTTTTTGTTTGTTTTACTTCATTTGGCACATTAAAAAATATATTTTGAGGTGATGAAAGAGATCTGGATTTAGACACAATCTCTCACTTGACCCACTTGCCAAAAATCTCTTTCCAACACTGATATCCTGTGATTGCTGACATTTGTGGCTATTTTCCAAATTTTTTCTGAGACCTTTGCTTAGTCTATAATCATATCATATTAATTATATTATGTTACATTATATTATATTGTGGTTTATGGGGTATTCAAGCAAGACTAGCACCTCTGGTATGAGGACTTGCTAAGCCCCTTTCGGGGCCGCTCATTTATTTTTGGTGTCTGTTTGGCACTCAGCTCTCACCTTGGATCCAAGAAGTTGTAGCATGCAGCCACACCCTGGTAAATCCTCTCAGCAGATGGGCTAAGCCCAGTTGAGAGTAACTGATAGGCCTTAAACCCATTGGTGAGTTTTGGGGTATTTTATCCCAAACATGTCAAGACTTCCCCTGGTGGAATGGGCAGATGAGACCAGTTTGTTCCAGCAGCCATGAAGGCAGCTGAAGGAGGCACTATGGAGTACTTAGAGCTTACTCAAATGTCAATGACTCCAAGGTCATTCAGTGTATCCTGGACGATCACCTGTTGACTTAACTTTTGTCCTGCCTCTGGATTTCAGTAACTCTCAAAGAGATAGTGAGGCTGATGACTTTGTTCAACTCTGCCTCACTTAAATTCAATTCACACACAAGTCTAGTCATCCACTGTGTTATTATCAGTCCTCTTTGAAAACAAAGGACAAACCGCACCTCCTTATGTTGTATTGTATTGTATCATATCATAGCATAGTATCAAAAGTTCTCAAAAGCAGAATATAATGTAAACAACCCTGGAATTGGAATCTGATGAACCAAGGACTTGAGTTCCAACTCTGTACAAACTGTGCAACTATGGGCAAGTCCCTAATGCCCTGCAAGCTTCAGTGTCCTCACTTAGAGGCTAATCTGTTTCATGGACTCACTGTGAGAAAAGTGCACTAAAAATAAGCAACATGAAATGGTCATTTCTTGTGGAGTAACAAGAGTTTTCCGACAGACCACTGACTACCATTTTTTGCAGGATAAATCATTCACTTCAAACAGTTGAGGAGGGGATGTAGGGGCTAGAGCACTGGACCTGCAATCAGGAAGACCCGAGTTCCTGTCCTACCTCATAAACTTATTAGCTGTGCAACCCTAGATGTATCACATGAACCTTAGATATCCTTAGTTTCCTCATCGTGGGGATAATAGGCACACCCGCCTCAAGGTATCGTTGTAAAAATTAACTGTCTCCTTCCCCCTCCCCTTTCCTTTCCCCCTTTCTCCTCTCTCTTCCCCCTTGCCTCTCTCCCCTCCCCCTTGCCCCTCCCTCTCTCTTCCTCTTCTCCCCCTCCCTCCATCTCCCTCTATGTGTGTGTATACACACACACAGACAAATGCATATATATCTAGACACATTAATTATACATATATACATACATATACACACATATACATACACACGTGTGTATGTGTGTGGGGAGAGAGAGAGACAGAGAGGAGAGAGAGAGAGAGAGAGAGAGAGAGAGAGAGAGAGAGTTGTTGTTGAGTTATATCTGACTCTTCATGAACCCATGAACCATAGCACCCCAGTACTCTACATGGGGTTTTCTTCGCAAAGATACTGGAGTGGTTTGCCACTTCCTTCTGCAGAGATTAAATGACTTGTCCAGGATCACACAGCAAATAAGTATCTAAGGCCATATTAAACTCAGATCTTCCTAATGCCAGGCATAAATGTTAGTGATGATGATGTTAATGCCATTCTTCCTTTCTTCAGCCAGGTGTTTTGGAAATGACACCCATCTAGGAGTTAGAACCCTCAAGCTATGTTCCCAGTTATGTCTTCTACTAGCTCTGTGCCCTTAAGGAAATTATTTCAGTAAGTCTTTACTTCTTCATTTCTAAGATGCAAACAACAATGCCCATCTACCTCTCAGAGCTGCAGTCCAACATCAGCTGAGAAAGCCTATATATGAAAACATTGGATAGTCTCATTGCTACCATCACCAGTGCTGTCTAAATGCAAGCTGCTTTATCTCTTTATTTGGTGACTTCTACATCACATCGCCTCCCTGCTCCCCCCTCCCCACCCGACCCCTTTTCTGCTATTCTTTCTTCCACATAAAACATTTATTCCTTTTGCTCAAACACTGCTGTTGCTTTTATGCAGAGAATGTCATGGAACATGTACTTCTAGCCAGAAGCCCTTGGGTGATTTACATCTGGAAAAGGGAATTGTTTTGAGATTTGTGCTCAGCACACATTTTATGCCTGAGTTAGAGTCATGTTTCTGTTCTCCTTTCACTGATTCTGAGCTCACTAGTAGCCTTTCCTCTGACCAAGCTTTTTCCATTTTTTTCCCTACCAAAGATGAGAGAAGAGCCTGAATGAAATGTGTCCACCTGAGCATTTTGCTGTTTTTCAAATGCTCATTATTTTCACATGTATATATACAAACATGAATTTTTTGAATGCTTTACTATCATGGCTTACCACTTTTTTTATAAAAATATAGAGCTAGTGCCCTTTTAAAAGAAAAGAATGCAGAAAACAAATGTAATGAATATAAATTGATACTTCAGAAAGCATTTTGCAGACTCCTAGTTGAGTGCAATAACGATATCTTGGTAACTGTGGAAGCCATCCTTTCAAGCACAAAGCTACCTTCTGTGTTAGAGAAGAGCAAATTTTAGAGTATCGTTGAAAATGGAGGAAATACAATTCTAGAATCGCCTGCTCCATCACTACACAAACCAGATAATAATATCATAGCTACCATTTTTAAACAAATGCTTCCTATTTACACTTGATTCCAGACAAGGCAAAATAGTACAATGAAAAGACTACTGACTTTGGAGTCAAAGGAGGTGACTTCACATTCCTATTTCCTTTGTTTCCTTGCACAGATTAATTAATCTCTCTGCTCCTCAGTTTACTTGTTTGAACTGATGAGGTTATCCTTGAAGGCTAACCTCCTGTTCTAGGTCTGAATGACAACCTTAGCAAATCTGATAGACTTCTGTTAGTCCTTATCCTTCTCAACCCAATATGGGTTGAGGAAGCAGCCCTGGTATGGTAGAGAAAGTATTGGTTCTGCATGCAAAGGACTTGGGTTCTAATTTCTCCTCTGGCACTACCTCGGTGACCTTAAATTCTCTCTGAATGAGTTTTCTTATCTGTAAAATTAGGAGGTTGAACGAAATGGCCTTATACACACACACACACACACACACACACACACACACAAATCCAAGGCACAGTGAAATATACTTCTAGATAGGAAGGGCACTAATATTTGAGGAGATCAGGAAAGACTTCCCATAAAAGGTGCTGCTTGAACTTCATCTTGATGATTCTAAGACATGGAGGTGAAGAGTGAGTATATTTCCACCTTGGAAGATGGCCAGTGCTATGGAGGCAAAAGATGGAATTCCCTGTCTGATGAACAGAAAGAAGTCTGATTTAGTTCTACCGTAGAATACGGGAAAGAGAGTAATATGAGGCTGGAAAGCTGTTAGGGGCACTGATGGAGGACAAAATAGTTTATATTGTTAATCCTAAATGCAATAGAAGTATTGAATAGGGGAGCATGGGTGTGATATGGTGAGTTCTATGCTTAAGGGAAATTGCTTTGATGGCTGGTGGAGGATGGATTAGAGTGGGAGGAGGTTTGGAGACCAGTTAGGAGGCCATCGAGGTAATCTAGGTGAGAGGTGATGAGGGCCTAAATATAAATAAATCAATGTAAGTACACGCATATATAAAAAAATTTACAGAACAAATATAGATAGAAGGTCGTTAGGAAGGGAGGGCCCTCACAACTGAAGGAGGTCAGAAGATCTTCATGTAAAAGGTGGGATTTGAGCTGAGCTTTAAAGAAAGCGAAGGACACCATGAGGCAGACACAAGGAAAGAATGTATTCAAAGTCAGGGGGACAACCAGCTATTGCTAAGAGTCAGGAATGGGAGGTGGAGTGCTTGCTGTGCGTGAGAAACAGAGAGAAGGCCAGTTTGGCTGATAGAGGAAAAGGGGAAGCCTAAATTTTCAGTAACCACTGAAGTGTCGGGAGCTCATGCTGAATAGGTCAACCTGTCAGTTCTCTAAAAAATTCTGTCATCCAGAATAACTGGTTGCCCACGATGCTGGATACAGAGGTTTTACTATGTTTATGGAACACCGGTGTAAGACCCAGTCTAACTCCCTGGTTCCCACACAGAGGCAGTGTTACTGCATGGATGCCTTTGCCTTGTGGAAAAAAAAAAAGGAATCCTTAAATTCAAATTGATGATGAGTATCTACCAGCTTCAGACTTCATATTTCATAGTTCTCTAGGAAGATAACTGGATTGTAAACCATAGACTTTAAAGGGAAACAGCTGGGAATGTTTCATTTTGACCTACATAAGCGCATGACTAAAAAATTAAATGAAAAACGGCTTTGGCGCTGCAAATTCTCAAATCTACTGTTACCTGCATCACCATTTTAGCTGGGAGAGGAGAGAAAATGGAAGGTCTGTGCAATGACAATTCTGCTATGAGGCATCCTATCCAAAATCTGAGAGGAGTCCTCAGCACATTTGTCTTCTATACAGTGCCCTCTTGATAGATATCAGCATATAGACAGATTCCTGGTATCAGAGGCCCAATGACTCATAATATGACTTGAGTAAAATCCCTCATACCTCTTCTTTACCTGACTGTCTCCACCAATGGAGCAGGGACAATGCTGCTTGCCATCTGGTAATTTTTCTGAGGCTCTCTCAGTCCTTTGTCTAAGGCTCTGTTTCCAATAAGGCATGTTTGGTTTATGACATAGCTACAAGAGAGCTGGGTTGGGGTAGGGTGGTAAACATGGGCAGTTCTTTTATCTTTGACATGTAAAGAGACCCACTGGCTAAAATCCAGACTGGAGTTTACTAGAATATAAAATGCAGACATATGTTTTATATTGGCAGGGAGCCATGGTCGAACTCTCACTGCCCCAAAGGCCAGACACTCTCATAACACCAGTCTCCTGGGTGGATCTCATATGGGAAGACTTTGTCACATGGGCTCTTCTCTGTGTAATGTCACTAGAGGGTGTGATGGGGCCAGAACAGAGGAATAACTTGGAGTATGATTACTATAGTTTCTCCCCAGAAATATCTACTCCCCCAAGATCTGTTGAGCTAATGATTACATGCCCTCTGGAGTAGCCTATGACCTCCAGGAACAAATTCCAGTAGGTATTTAATTCAGTGCATGTGCTTCTATTCCATACATTACAGAAAATTGTCTAGATTATTAGGAGAATAATTTCTAGGACAGAGACTCTTTTCCAGTAAGAATTGTGGTCTAATGTTTGTGTGAATTTTAATGAGATATGAAATTCCCAAAATCACCTTATTTCTCAAACAGTGGTATTTTCTTTTTGCATCTCTGTGCTGGTTTGGCACATGATCTGAGGATTTGCAGATAGCTTTGTAGACTCTTAGTCAGACCTGAGAATTTGCACAACACCACTATGATGAAGATAGGTTAAACTCTTGGTAACTTCATTTGCTGGTGTTGAAAAAGAGGTTGTGATCTGTTGCATTAAGTAAATTCCTTCTGTACCCCATGATTACCTTTTGAAGTGGCAGGCCTAGACTTGAGCCCAGAGCCTGATATATGGAGTCATTGGCTAAGATCCCAGCTTAGCTACTGCCTGGCTTTGGGACCCCTGGTCAGTAATTTGATCCAGTGGTCTTAGCAGATAGGCAAAGATCCTGGGTCATTCTGTGTTGTGGAACATTGCAACAGAAGATCAGTGACCAAGTGCTGAGAATTGACATTCTCATAAATATAACTGCAAAAAGGACCATGTGAATTAAATAAGCTTAGTAAAATTCTTCGGAAAAATACTGAATGCACCATTTTGTTGTATTTTTAAAGAACTGTATATCCCCCAGTATTTTTTAACAGTGATTGAGTGGAGTGGGGTTTGATCTTTGCAAGAATCCCTGGATTCAAGTTACTTTTTCATGTCCACAATTCATTATACGAAGACACTCAGGCATAGGCTGGTATCCAATGACTTGCCTGATGTTAAAAGGCAAGTTAAGGACAGCAGTAGCATTGGGCCAGTGGACCTATGAATGTGTGGCCTAATGGGGATCAAAGATTCAGAAGTGTCTGCTGTCAGATCTCTGTATTGGGTTATGTGGGGGTAATAGATGTTATATAAAAGATTAAATGGACTGGGATGATTGGTTTTTATTTCCATGGTAACCTTAATCAAGTCTTCTCCTGGGATAGCTGAGACAGAGTCCTTCACCAGGCCGAAGGTCATCCATTTAGTCAGAGACTGAACATTGGACAAACCATAGCACCAAGTCTCAAGACTGCCTTGTCCAGAGGACATTCTTGTCATTCAACAAAAGACCATTATTTGAAGTGATGAAGGCACTTCTTTGTCAAGAGCACCGAGGCCAAACCATCCCAGAGAGGCAGTTGCCTATGCTGTTTTTAAATATCTCTGCCTTCATTTACAAATATATCTTTCTTCTCCTATCCATTGAGTCATCCCTTGTGACAAAAGAGTGAAAAAGAAAAAGGGAAAAGAAAAACAGTTCATGAAAACTAACCAGTGTAGCAATAAAATCTGTTCATATTTACAACGTATGGTTGCCCACCTCCACAAGGAAAGAAGGTGGTTACATTTTTTCATCTCTTTTCTAGAGCCAAGTTTGGTCTTTATAATTATATCACATTCATTTTCAGGGGATTGTTTTGTTGTTTTTCCTTTCACTAATATTGTTCTTGGAAGTTGCTTATAAAACTTAATTCACCTGCTGCAGGTTAAGCCGGTTTCTTTGTTCTGTCCAGAGGCTTAGAGTGAGAGCATCTGTTTACCAAGCTGTGATATGAGGAGACCAAAGCCAGCAGGCAGGAGAAGCTTTGGTTTTGCCCTAGAGTGAAATTTAATACTGTCTACCCTTTGTCCAGTGAATTTGTGGGTGGATCATTGGCAGGTTGGAGTGTCTTTTATATCCGTCAATGTTGTCATTAGAGTATTTCTTAATAAGATTCTTGCTCTTGACACAGTCTCTAACTTCTCACCTTGTACTGTTTATACAATGAGGTCACTTGAACTCTTCAAGGGAGTTGCATGAATAAGGCAAAATAATAGAATTTACAGCTGTGTAAGTCCCATAGCTGACGGTGTCTCTACAAAAATGAAAATAATTTGGTTGGATGTGATCTTACAAAGGGGAGCCAATATAATTGCTTCGTATAATTTCCTTTGAATTTGGAATGGATATCACCAGTATGAGAAGGGCAAAGAAATGTTTTCTGTTTGAAATTTCTTGTGTCATTCTCTTGCTACCTTTCTGCTTTTTTCAAACAGGAGTTCATAGTTCATTAGTCTAGATCTGGAAGGAATCTCAGAAGCTAAATCTCTATTCCCATGTTCAAAGCTCTATGCCCTTGTACCCTAAGGTGAATGAAAATGAGGATGCTCATGTCAGAAGACCCTCCTCAGGGGCTTTAACCAGCCTGTTTTGGTGGGGTCAACTTAGCTTAGTAAGTTGTTGTTGTTGTTCACTTATTTCAGTTGTATCTGACTCTTTGTGACCCCATTTGGGGTTTTCTTGGCAAAGATACTAGAGTGGTTTGCCATTTCTTTCTCCAGCTTGCTTTACAGATGGAAGAAATTGAGGCAAACAGGATGAAATGACTTGCCCAGGGTCATACAATCAGGCAGTGTCTGAGGCCAGATTTGAACTCTGGAAGATGTCTTCCAGACTCCAGTCCCAGTGCTCTATTCACCATACCTCCCAGCTGGTCCAAGTCATCAACCTACCTTGATTATAGGAATATGCATAATGCTTTACAACGGAGACGTCATAATGGAATCAAACTCACATTGAAATGGGGGCCACTAACCATATATAAGGCTCTGTGTGGGCTGCATGCTGCCTTAGAAAACCATATATTAATATTATCTGTGTTTTATTGATTTTTTTACTTATTTTGTTGAGTATTTCCCAATCACATGTTAATCTGGTTTGGACCATGTTACCTATGGGCTGCATGTTTACCACCTCTATGTAATGTACAGAGTAGTTGAGTGGGGGTTAGGACAGACTTGTGCTCAGTTGCCACTGTAAAAACTCCCAAGCTCTGGATAACCACAGGCAAGTCACTGACTTTACTTACAGTTTCTTTATATGTAAAATGAGTGTAATAACACTAGTTTTCTCACAAAGTTGTTGTGAAAAGCAAATGAGACAATTTCATGTGTTTAGCTAACCTTCAAGTGCCATATAAATGCCACATAAATACCACAGCTAGGTGGCACAGTGGATAGAGTGCCAGGCCTAGAGTCAGGAAGACTCATCTTCCTGAATTCAAATCTGACCTCACACACAGACTGGCTGTGGGACACTGGGCAAGTTACTTAACCCTGTTTGCCTCAGTTTCCTCATCTGTAAAATGACCTGGAGAAGGAAGTGGCAAACCACTCCAGTATCTTTGCCAAGAAAACCGCAAGTAGGATCCACAAAGAGTCTGACCCAACTAAAATAACCAAACAACAAATTATTTTGTTTGTTTGGTTTTTGCTTCTTGAAGTGGGGAAGGCAGGGCAATTGGGGTTAAGTGACTTGCCCAAGGTCACCTGGCTAGTAAATGTTAAGTTTCTGAGGCTGGATTTGAACTCAGGTCCTCCTGACTCCAGGCTAGTGCTCTATTCACTGTGCCACTTAGCCGCCCCTTTTTTGTTTGAAAAAAAATTTTTTTTATTATGAAGCACTCTCACATGATCTTACTTGATCCTCAACAAAAGCCTTGTAAAATAATCAGACTGAAGGTGAGTGAAATCTCACTCAGTCCAGTAAATAGCAGAGCCATGACTCAAAATCATATTTTCTTTTCCCCCTGACCCAGTACTTATGCTACTATAGCTATCTATATCTCCATACAAACTTAAAGTACAGGTTATTATTTTCTCAAAATGCTGGCTATTTTCACATGCTTATATAGTTGTGAAAAAAATCAATGAGTTTTTTAATTTTAAAAGAACATTTTTGTTTTTGTCAAGAAAGATGATATATCTAAATGGGTAGAGTAGAAGCTAAGGTTGGTGTCTCCATCCCCCTGTTGGTGCATTTTCCCTGGCATTTTCTGTTCTCCCTGCCTGGAATTCTCTCCCTCCTCATCTCCACTCACTAGCTTCCCTGCCTTCCTTTAAGTCTCAACTAAAATGCGACTTTCTTCAAGAATTCTTCCCCATCTCTTCTCAATACTTAGTGCCCTCCCTCTGAGATTATCTCCAATTTACCCTGCCTATATTTTGTTTTAAGGGAAATGATTGTCTCTCTCATATACTAATAATCAATTATTGAATTAGCATCAGGATTTTTTCAGAAATTGTAGATTGTTTAGTTTCTGAAGGGCATTGTTGAGGGATAAGATCACCCAAGTCCCAGGGGTATATGCCTTTTGATCCTGTGTGGGAGCTTCCAACCCAAATAGAGAATCTTACACAGAATTTAATCTAAGGTGAATTCTGGCCCATTGTGTTCCACTCAGCCAGGTTTGAGCATTGGTAGACCCCCCCCACCACCACCTTTTGTCTAGATTTCCCCAAGCTGGGTAGTCTGGATAAGAAATAAGTCTCTTTGGCCAAAAGACAGGGATCAGAGTCATGTCACCCAGCTCCTCGTTAGAGTAGGTCCAGCTCTCATTACAATATTCAGTCTTCTTATTAATTGTTAACCAGTCAGAGTTGATTGCCACCCTCAGGAACACCCAATCTTCCAGGGGCATATAAGTGCTGAGTGGGTTCCTTGAGGGGTCTTTGGCATTTGAGGATGTCACTGACACTCTCAAATTAATTGTTGCTAGCATGATTAATAAAATGATTAATTACCCAGAAAGTATCTCTCAAACTTTTTATACATCACAGTTGGTATACTCTTATTTGCTTGCCCTCCCTTAGATTGTAAACTCCTTGAGAGAAAGGACAATTTAATTATTAATAATATTACTGTTATTAAAATATTATTAATTGTTTATTATTGATATTAGTGACAATGATATTAATGATACTGATTAATAATATAGTAGTTACTATTTATATAGCACTTTATGGTTTACAAAATGTTCTACTCATTTTATTTCATCCTCCCAATGGCCCTGGAAGGGTAGATGCTATTTTACAGACGAGAAAACTTAAGGAAGGTAGGGTAGGTGACTTGCCCAGGGTCATGCAACTTGTAAGTATTTGAGGTCAGATTTGAGCTCAGGTCTTCCTCACTCTAGCTAGGTCTTGGACTCTAACCACCGTACCACCTCCCTGCCTTTGTATCCCTAACACTCAGCACAGGGGCTGATTCATAGTCAGTGTTGAATAAATGCTTTGTGACTTGAGAGAAATGGCTGTTTCTGGCTTGGGATGCTGACCAGGAAGGGCCAAGACATGGACTGCTCTCACTTAGATTCGAATAGGTAATGAGAAAAAACCCAGAATACTTCCATGCCATCCAATGTGAAGGCCCATAAGGGAACAGACCCTCAGATTGTATTTTTTAAAATATTTATTTATTTATTTTGCTTTTTGGAGGGGCAGTTGGGGTTAAGTGACTTGCCCAAGGTCACATGGCTAGTAAATGTTAAGTATCTGAGGTCACATTTGAACTCTGGTCCTCCTGACTCCAGGGCTGGTGCTCTATTCACTGCACTACCTAGCTGCCCCCAGATTGTATTTGTAAGTCATTGGAATCATTCCTTGGTTCAGTGACAAACCCTGAACGTCTCTTTGTTTGTTTGTTTTTTTTAAACTCCAGCCTAATAGACTCATGTTGTAAGGAGATTCATTAAGTCTCTGGTTAGAAAATAAAAGGTGCTACATTTTAAGAGCATCTCTTCCTTTCCTTTTTCTTCTTCTCCCTCCAAAATGCCCATTGGCTGATTTGTGGATGATTTAATTACACCAAACATGCTATTTTTAGCCATTTTTCTACCCTGTGAAAGAGCTACATTTCCCCTCAAGTTGACTCTAGATTGGGCTGCATCCAGTTGCTTCTGCCAGCGGAGTTGGACATTGGTTCCAGCAGAGACATTTCCTGTTGATCATATAGAAGCTGAACTATGTTGTGTATTAACCTATTAGTCCCAGTATATCCTCTATGTGCCTAGGTACTGCACAGTTATGGGAGCAGCAAATTAAGCATTGCATCCTTCATGTGTTTGCACTTCAGGTCTTCCCAATATATCCCCAGAATGATCATGTCATTCCTTGTACCTTGGTCTGCCAATTAACCATTCCAGTTACTAATTACTGCCTCTATTTCCCCATGGTCCCTCATCTCCCTTTAATCTAATCCAAATATATGCTGCATATGGAATTGGATGTCAGGAAGTACAGGGAACCAGATTGCCCTTCTCATGTTACTTTTCTTTTTAATTTAAGCCATCTGAAATTAGCTAGTGAGAGGGCTTTTACATCAAACATTTGTGAGCAAAGCAAGCACATCTGTTTAAGTGTTCCAAATGCAAGGTGGATCTGGGTGGATGGATTTGATATTTTCAACTGATAGATCCAGCACTGCCTTTCCAAGGGAAACACCCAACCAGCCTTGCTGGATGCTGACCCCTGTCCCATCAAAAAAAAACAAACATCAGCTAGTAATGCATGCTTACCATCGGTGTCTGGCAGGTACTGTTCCTAATCTGATACATGAAGGGAGTCGAGGGTAGTTGAGTTAAGTGGCACTCTTTTATGTGGCAGTGAGATTATCTCATCTCATCTGGTAGTCATTTCTCTCGTTAAAGGAGTGAAGCCTGTGTATTTATTTACCATATTTATTTACCACCTGTGTGCCAGCAAGCTTCAACAGTCATTCTTTCCTTCCCAGGCATGGATGGAAAAGGATAACATATGGGCAAGTAAGCTTGGAAAGGGCAGGGATGGTGTTTTAATAATGCATCGTGTTTCTCTGCTCTCTTTTTTGAGGTTGGCGTTGGGGCTGGGAGTAGTGGGGGGTGGGGAGGACACAGCTGAGCCCTCCTCCAACACAAAACTTGATACCGTTGTCGAGACAGAATGTTGGGCTGGAGAGATAGTAAGGGTCCTGAGCCAATATGGTATTTCTCAGAATTATAGTTTGGAGCTGTGAAGTACCTCAGGAAACAATCTAATCCTACCACCCATGTAACACGCTGGTGTTTTGTACAGTGCCAAATCCACTATGGACATTTACTAACTGCTAATAGAAGTAGAATGCAAATACTTCTCCAGCATACATACACTTGATATGTTAATAATACAGTGATTCAGAGCATGGAGAAGGGCAAGAG
The DNA here is from genome assembly GCA_028627135.1 of Pseudochirops cupreus. Lineage (NCBI taxonomy): Eukaryota > Metazoa > Chordata > Mammalia > Diprotodontia > Pseudocheiridae > Pseudochirops > Pseudochirops cupreus. Next base: position 433 of record JAQQSU010006071.1, on the reverse strand, counting down.
GGGGTAATATTGACAGTTTGAATTTAGGCCAAATCCCTTAAAGGGGTGTGTGTGTGTGTGTGTGTGTGTGTGTGTGTGTGTGTGTGTGTGTAAACTTAAAGGGATAGGAAAGGATGAGGAGGGGATCTGAGAGGCCATCTATTGTGGCCTCTATACCTGCACAGTGTGCAAATTCCTTCAATAACATTCAGTACTGTGCTGGTAAATGTTTAACAACTGGCTTTTCAAGAAAAAGAATGTACACAGTGACACACTTTTAAGTTTAATCTCCATTACTAACCTTTTTCTCCATCTTCTTTTTTTTTCAGAATTTATTTATTTTTGGTTCTCAACATTCATTTCCACAAGATTTTGAGTTCCAAATTTTCTCCCCAACTCTCCCCTTACCTCCCACCCCAAGATGGCAAGCATACTGATTACCCCTTCCCCCAGT
>JAQQSU010006070.1:0-13625 GCA_028627135.1 Pseudochirops cupreus | reverse complement strand
TATAAAGTCATTCATTTCCATTTGCTCCAGTCTAATTCTGAAGGAATTATTCTCTTCAGGGAGCTTTTTAAGATTCTTTTTTCATCTGGCAAATTCAGCTTTTTAAGGCATTCTTCTCCTCATTGGCTTTTTGGGCCTCTTTTTCCATTTGAATTTTTTAAGGTGTTTTTTTCCCTCAGTCAGGTTGTTGACTCTCTTTTCATGATTTTCTTGCATCATTCTCATTTCTCTTCCCAATTTTTCCTCCACTTCTCTTTGGTTTTCAAAATCCTTCTTAAGCTTCTCTATGGTCTGTAACCAGTTTTCATTTTTCTTGGAAGCTTTTGGTGCAGGAGTTCTGACTGTGTTTTCTTCCTCCTGTTCCATTCATTGATCCTTTTTGTCCCCAAAAAAGGAATCTAAAGTTGGATGGCAGTACTTGCTTTGCTTCCTTTGCCTGCTCATGTTGCCAGTCAATTAACTTGACTTTTGAGCCATAGTAGATCTCTGCTTCCAGAGGGGAGAGCTTTGTTCCAAATTGCTGGGGTTTTTGTAGCTGCTGGACCTATTAGGAGGCTGCTGGGTCTACAGCCTCCACAAACTTTGGCTCACTGCTCATGTACCTCAGGACCACCCCCCAGTACCACGATCCTGATCCAGGCAGGTTAAGGCAAGAGCACTTAGCCTCTGAATGGTCTCTTGGCTCCCCTGCAATCTACAGGCTGAGAGCTCTGAAGTAGCCATGTGGAGGCAGCTGCAGGGCCACCACTTCTGCCACTTCTGGCTCTGGGGGAAGACAGCTGGACTCGCTCTCTCCCACACAAATTCAGCCGAGTTCCAGTGACCTTTCACTTTGTCTTTGGCATTTATGGGTTGATAATTATGAAAAGCACCACAGCTGCTGGTGATCAACTCTTTCAAATGCTCCATCCATGGCTGGTCCTGGCTGCCCTGGGGATAAAACTGCTGTTTCATGCTGGGCTAGGCTTGGCTCCCAGGGTGCTGTGGTGAACCTTCTCTGTCCACCTGCCGGGCTGTCTTAAGCAGGATATTTGTTTCTCTGTCACTTTGTGAGTTCTGGAGCTCTAAAATTTGTTTAGAGTCATATTTTATAGGTATTTGAGTTGGTTATGGGGGGAGCCACTGAATTTTCCTGCTTCTATATCACCATCTTGACTTTCTTCAAGCCTCAGTTTAAATCCTTCAGCATGGAAATTTTTCTGATCTCTAGGGACTGACCCTATTTTTCCTAGCTTCTGTTGCCCAATTGTCTTAAAGAATGTTTCATTTATCTTTTATTTATTCTGCATATTCTTATATAGCACTTGGCTAGTCACACAGGCTGAGGCCACAGGGACTAGCCAACATCACCATTCCTTTTCTTTACCTGCCTCAATGATTTGCTCTTAGTTCATTGATCTGGACTCACCTTTCCTCCTCCAGAGTACAACTTGGCTCTAGTACTTTATTTTAATCTCCACCTCATATTTCTGAGAAATAGTCTTATTTTTGGCTCTAGTCTAAGAGGTTGTTCCATGCAGGAGTATAGGAAGATTAAAAGGTACCCAAAGGAGGGGACAATGACAATAACAATGAATCAAGTATGTAACAGAAAATTCAATTCCCACACATAAAGGGAAAGGTAAGCACTAAAGATTCATAGAATGATTGCAATGTTGGGACATCTGAAATAGGGTTGCTCATTAGTTATTTTGCATTTCTTCATCATTGAGTTCAGTCTGATCAATGAAAAGTGGGTTCATTTTTCCATTGTCTCTTCTCTGTGGGTAACTCTGACTCTTTATCTTTTGACTATCCTGATTCTGCTATTGTTTCTTCCACAACGGCTCCTATAACTGATACCCTAATGCTTGGGTGTCTTCAGGAGGGTGAAAGAAATGCCAACTGCCTTTGAAGATCTCATAATTCCCTGCGATAAAAGAAAACAAAAACACACACACTGAGGAGTTAGTCTCATCCAAGAAATAGGAAGTCCTGTGACCACAAGCTCATGCTTTCTGGTCTTACTGTGGAAAAAGGCATCCTGTTCACACTGACATTTAACTTGAAGAGTCATCATTATATTTTGAGGGAAGCAGAAGGAAGAGGCCTGAAGGTCAGGAATTATCTCTAGTATAGCTCTTTTTTTTTTTTTTTAGAAAATTGGGGTTAAATGACTTGTCCAGGAGTCACACAGTTAGTAGTATCTGAAGTTGGATTTGAATTCATGTCCTCCTGAGTACATGAACCATGCTTTATCCATAGGGTTATCTAACTGCCATGTGTAAGGTTTTTTTTTAAACCTCTGATATAGCTACATATAACTAGCAGTCAGCTAGTTGTGTGCCCTTGTTTCAAGGAGGGCCAATGACATTGTGGGATGATGTCTTGACTTGCATATGAATTGAATTTAAGTGAGGCAGAGTTGCACAAAGTCATCAGCTTTACTCTCTTCCTGAGTCATCAAAGTCCAGTGGTAAGAAAAAAGTCTGGGTGACTGGTGATGGATAACCCAGCATGCAGTGGATGACCTTGGCATCTTTGATGTCTGGCTAGGCTCTAAGCACTCCACAGCACCTGATTCAGCCCTGTTTAGGGTCATTGGGAAATATTGTTCTCATCTGCCCATTCCACTGGGAGAAGTCTGAACATACTTGGGATAGACTTCTACCTCACTGATGGGTTTGAGGCTTATCAGTCAGCTAAAATCATCTTCATTGCTGTCAGAAGATAACTGTCTTTGATGTGAAACGGTGGTGTTGGTAGGGGAGGGTTCCTCCATTATTTAGCCAGAGTATGTACTATAGTTGTATACATATATGTCATCTCTACTGATAGAACATAAGCTTCTTTACAGCAGAAAATTTCTAATTTTTTCTTTGTATGCCTAGCATCTAACACAGTGCCTGGCATTTAATAGATACTTAATAGGTGTTTGTTAAGTGATTGACTAACAAATCTATCCCACCTCTGAGAATGGCTTTATGTTTGTATCAGGAATTTCTCATCTAATTCTCGTGGGATAATATAGTTCTATATTAGAATAATTTGTTTTTCCATCCTTTAATCTTTACTCATATGTTACCTCTTTCAGATTGTTGAATTTCCTCATTCTGTGAAACTAGGTATTTATTTGGGGTTTGAACATTGTAACAAAATCACTACAAATATGTATTTCAAAAACATGTAAACACTGACTTATGTTGCTTTTAAAGGCAATATTCTTGTGTGGGAAAACTTACATTAATTGATTCAAAGTGAAATGACTAGAACCAGAAAAAGAATATGCACAAAGAGTATAATATTGTAAATGGTAAGAATAACAAAAGCACACAATGTAAACTAAATGCTATGAAATTATAGTGACCAAGTTTGGCCTCAAATAAGAGAAGGCACCCGACACCCCCCATCCCCACCCCTTCATTGCAGAGGTGGGATACTATGAGTGTAGAATATTGCATATATAAACAAGCAGGGTGGATATACTGATCAGTTTTGTTGAGTTGCTACTTTATAAAAAAAATCATTGTCACATAGGGAAATTTTCAGAGTAGAGAGAAGATCTTGGGAATGAATAAGATATAAAAAATAAAAGAAATCAGTCAAAACTAATTTTAAAAAGGAATGTTCTGTGAAAGGGGATGTGGTCCTTTTACCTGAGGCAATTCTAAAATATTTTAGTAGGGTTGCAATACTACTTAATTAGTAAACAGCCCTTTCTGCTTTAAAAAATTGATCAGAAGAAAGGGAGAAGGTTTCTCCCACTTTTAAGTGGAGTGGAAAATTACTACTGTCTGATCAGGAAAAAAAATATGGGGTTCACTCTGTCAGCAGAATAGATACTCTATACAACTATAATTGCCTATTTTAACTGTGTGGAGAGACATAAGAAAGGGAATGGTAAAACTTTTCAGCTTATAGGATCAAAGAATCAAAGATTTTGAGTTAGAAGAGGACCACACAGACAATTTAATTTGAACTCTTTCTTTTTTTGAGATGAAGAAATTGAGGTCCATATAGGTTAAATGATTTGTCTAAGATCACACAGATAGTAAGTGACCAAGAAGTTACCATGCTGTTCTCAATAAAGATGGTAGAAAAAATTACTAAGCTGTCTTTTTAATTGACTCTATTAGCCTAGAAGGAAAATAGTCTGCCTCAGCCAAGATGGAGATTAGATTTGAAGGTTGAGAACAAATTGTCAGAAGAGGATTATGTTCCACTGGATTAAGTCAAGACCACTGAATTTTGGTGTGTAACCATCCAGACCTTGGTTCATTCTACTCTCAACTAATCCACTTGTGATTTCTCATAGCAACATTTCCTAGATATTAGAACACAGACACCACACATACCCATCCCCAACACTCTCCAAGATCTGGGTCTGCTTTCTTCTCCCCAAGCACATTGTTGTTTTATGGAGACCACCGAAACTCAAAAGTGATATTGGTTCAGATATATAGTACAATGATCAAATCCAATGACCAATCATCTGTTAGTCTACTGGAATCACTGCTTGGTAGGATACTCTCTCTAGCCAACTCCACAGGGAGCCTTGGCCTAGGCCTAGATTTTATCCTCCATAGACTTCATATGGGACTAACTTTGAAGATCCAGACTTGAAGGTCATTCCTTCCTTTCTTCTTTCCTTCCTTCCTTCTTTCCTTCCTTCCATATTCAAAACTTGTCTTTTAGTCTGATACACATACTCCATTTTCCCTTCCTCTCTATCATACTCACATATACTTCACTCATTCAACAACCATTGTCCTGTGGTATGCCACAAACATAACTAGGTGTCAGTTTTCCCATCTGATAGGCCAAATGAGAGAGGTCTGACAGCTGCCTTAACACAGCAACTCCCTTGTATAACTGCCTTCTCCCAGGATCCTCAGTGTTGACACAAACATTTTTCCCCTCTGTACCCAAGCCTTTAACCACCCCTGCCTTCCAAACCCCACCTTTATAATAAATGATTTACCTCTCCACTTCTCAGAGGAGAGAGAAATCACCTGGCAGGAGCTCCCTTAAGACTTCTCATTATCATCACCCATTCTCTTCTATGTTAGTACCAGATGATGGGAAAAAAAAATGAAGGGAAGAGTCATAAGATCCAGGAAGAGGGACTAGATCTGTGATTGAATCGGTATAGGAATCTCCCAGTAAGGAACTTCCTCCAAGATTACAGGTTGGCAACATTTCTGAAATGTGTCTTGCCCAGGGTCACACAACCAGTTTACGTTAGAGATGAGATTTGAACTGAGGTTTGTCTGGTTTTGATGCTAACTCTTCATCTACTTTTCCAATATGACTTTCAAAATGAAGGAACATTTGTAAAATCTTAGAGGGGCAATTCAAAGGCACAGGTCAGGGAAAGTAGAGAGGGATGTTGGAGACGTTGGGTTGAGGTGGTCAGAGACAGAAGAATGGGTAGTAGAGATTGAGGAGGGGAATAAGTAGTTTGTTCTGAGGCAGTTAGAGATTTAGCATCATTTGGACTAGTCAGTAAGAGAGGGTGGGAGTTTGTTAACCATGGGGAAAAAGTCTGGGATGAGTACCTGTGGATGGAAACAACCTTACTTGTGATGACAGCTGAAAAGAATGCTCTTTGGCTCAGACACACTCACCTCCAACATCTGTCTGTAGGGTGTGGTTGGTCATGGCTTCTTTATGAAATCTTTTCTTTCTCTTCCACAGATTTGCACATAGCTGGCATTTAATTGATTGTTGAACTTGAAATCCTAGAGGCAGTCTAGAAAAGGTCCACCTCCGAGATAAGAATGCTTGGCATAGTAAATAAAGGTACAGCAAGGCATAAACCAGAGGTAGATAAATAGAAATTAATTGTAGTTAAGAATTAGTGAAAAAGGATTAATGAGAATAGTACCTGAGTATTAGTTTTGTAAAAAAAAAACAACAAACACCTTGCTATTATGTATGAAAACATTCTCCTGCACATTTGTAAAGAGTAAAGTATGATACAAAAGTAAAGAATTATTAATTAGTAATCATGATTAAGCTTAGCTGTTTAAGCATTAACTGTTCTCCTGTTATTAAGAAGGAAAAGAAAGTATCACTATCACCATCTCAAATGGCTGAAGACTACACTGTATAGGCAATAGCTTGGATCACAAGACCATAACTCTGTTTTCATGGGGAGCTGAGGAGTGGTTTGAGGTGGCAAATAGTAGTATAATTTGTAGCCTTAGAGGTTTGTGTAAGGCTCACAGAGCTAGAGAATGTAAATGACTTGCCTATGGTCACACAACTTATAAATATCAGGGGCCTGATTTAAACCCAGTTTTTCCTGACTCTGTCAAACACTCTACTATTCCATTTTACCTTTGTAATTGTCCATGTATTTTTCTATTATATAACTAGCCAGCAAATATTTCTTAAGTGTCTCCTATATGCCAGGTACTATACTAAGTGCTGGGGATACAAATTAAAGGCAATATTTACTTCCTCATCCCCCTCACCCCATCAAAGGAAAAAAATAGCACATGTTCTCAAGGATCTCACAGTCTAATAGAGACAACATGCAAACAACTATATAAAAACAATATATGTACAGGATAAATTAGTGACAATCAAAGAAGCAAATAACTAAAACTAAGGGCAATCTGGAAAGTGATCTTATAGGAGGTGGGATTTTAGCTGAGATTTGAAGGAAGTCAGAGAAGCCAGGAAATGGAGAGAAGAGAGAAATAATTTTAGTCTACCACCATTTATATAATATTTATTATGTGCCAGGATCTGTGCTAAGTGCTTTACAAAGTGAAATTGTATAGGGGAGAAGAAGATTCAGAGCAGATCCTTGGGGGCACCTGGAGTTAGTGAATATGACTCAGACGAAGATCCCCTAAGTATACTGAAGAGTGGTTAGACAAGTAGGAGGAGAGTCAGGAGAGAGCAATGTTGTGAGAACTTATAGAGAAGAGAGTACGAAGAAGGAAAGGATGATCAACAATGTCGAAGTCAAAAAGGATGAGAGGAGAAAAAAGGCCATCAGATTTGGTGGTTAAGAGATTATTGATAACTTTGTAGTTTCAGTTGAATGATGTTGGAAACCAGACTGTGTGTGTATATATATCTATATAATCTATATCTGGACATATATAGACATAGATATGTGCATACAAATATACATACATGTGTTACATATATGTATTTGCGTGTATGTAGGTGTATATATAAATATATACACATATGTATATATATATGTATATATATGTACACACATATTAGCTAGTGAGAATGAATGGATCAAGTAAGGGTTTTTTGAGATTAGGAGACATTGCCATGCAGCAGAAAAATAGCCAGGAAAAAGGAAGAGAGAGAAGATTAAGGAGAGAGTGAGAGGAAGGGAAGGGGCAGGGGTAAAGGAGGAAGCATTAATAGACTACCTACTATGTGCAGGCACTATGCTAAATATTTTTTTAAATAAATACTCTCATTTGATCCTCACAAAAAACCTGTGAGGTAGGTTCCTCAATTTTACAGTTGAGGAAACTGAAGCAACATGGATGATGATGACAATAATGATAATAACTTTTACTATTATTATTGCTACTACTATTAATAATAATAATAACTATATTACATTTATATAGCATTTTGAGGTTCACAACTATGAAAAATGGCTTTACTAACCACCTTGATTTTCTTGAACTTCCTTATTATCCAGAGGAGGTCAGACTGACCTGGCAATCAGAATCAGCCAATCAGCAGGTAGACTGAGCATTCCTTAAGTCTGATGTACCAGAGAGCCTTTACAGTGTTGGCTTGCTGAATCCAAAAATCCCTCTGCTGTGCTGGTAACCATAGAACTGACTTAAGCTGGTTCATACCAGTTCTAATGGACAGAACTAGTACAAGCATCCTAGTTCCAGGACCTTGGGGACTTTTCAGCCTGACTCTCTTCCTTGTTCCATGTAGGCATCTCACGAGCTTTGGGAAATTGCGCCTCTCTGGGAAATGGAACCCAAATGAACCCAAGGAATTGTGGCAGTGCCTGATTGGGCCATGAAGCAACCTTCCTGCCCAGCTTTGGGATTTCTCTTTGTCTTTTTAATCTGTGCAGTCTGACCCCAAAGTGAGCTCAGTTCCAACTGCAGCTCTGCATGCATGCATGCTTGCTGCTACTTCAAGAGAAAATAAACATACATATAACCTAATTCTGTTTCTCTTTCTTAGACCAAACTCTGGAGTTGATACAACATATTTTATATGCATTATTTCATTTGATCTCCAACAACAACAAAAAATTCTGGTTTCCTTGCAAATCCACTGGAATGTCCTAACTGTAATGATTGGGGAACACTAAAGTAATAACTATTGCCTGGGTCACTGGGGAGGGACAATTACTGGAGTTTGTTTTGGTCTTAACAAGATCCACCATTACAGGGTAAATAGAATGAATTCCCTTTAGACTTTGGCAGACAGATCTGGATCAGTCCCTGTGATTTCAGAGAGAAATCAGCAATTTTTAGTATCCTGAAGGGGAAGCAATCTTGGTTTATAAGCACCACTAGATCAATCTGGGTCACTCTTAATTGAAGCTAAAATAAGCAAAAGGGGAAAAATAGCTACTTTTTGTCCTGATTTGGTGACAATCTCTTTGAAATCTCCATTAACTAATGCCCATTGAATGCACAATTAAAATTGCTCATAAAAGTAAATGTGGTACAGCACCATAATCAAAACTTTAATCAATGTAAATGAATTCCAAATGAGCTCTAGATAAAAGACATTTGATCTCATCTATTGCATCTGTTTTTTTTTTTTTTGTTGTTGCTTTACCTGAGCTCTTCATGAATGTCATACACATTTCCCATGCAGTAGATTGGTAAGTCCCCAGGAGTCAGGAAGACCTGATTTCAAATGTTACCCCTGATGTTTACTGAATGTGTGACTACAGGACAGTCATAATACCTTCTTTGGGCCTCAATTTCATCATCTTTTAAATTGAAGATAATTGTACCTATACTTCCTATCTCATGGAGTTTTTGTGGGGCTCAAATGAGGTGATACATACACACATATAAAACCATATCTATCTATCTATCTATCTATCTATATAATATGTATTACTTTGAGGTTTATGAGTAATACACCCACACCCACACCCCCCCCCATGCTACTCTGTAAACCTCAAACTACTATATAGGATATCCCCAAAGTCTAGTGCAGTTTTAACTTTTAAAAGTGTAAATTGCTAGTAGTAGTAGTGGTGGTGGTGGTGGTGTCAAGCCAATCATGAGCAACTTTCCTGAGGACTATTGCTGTGAATAATTTTAAGGATCTAATTGCACAATATAGTGAACTCTCTATTTATTCAGCAATAAACTAAGCAAAACATTCAAGAAACTAAAGCATAACATTCACAACAATATAACATAACAACTTATTACTATGTGGCCACATAGTCGTAAAAATTCAATAAGACACAATCTCCTCGGTCAATATGGAGTACCTAAATCAAGTCTTTCATCTTGACTCCAGGCTGGCTTCCATTTACCCTTAAGCCAATCATCCTTCAGGGATAGTGGAAAGTACAAAAGTCATCCACTCCTCTATCACAATAAGTTACAATATCATCAGTCAACACTGAAGAGCCAAGTAAGTAAAGTCTCCTTTCATCTTAACTTGATATTAACTTCCAAATCCCATGGCTCCTCTTCCAAGATTCCAGCTCTTGTCTGGATTCACCTGACTGCTGCTTGGATTCACAGGTAGGCAGCTCTCCATTCCTGTTCCATATTGCAGGGGATTGTTCCACCCCAAGCTCTTCACAGTTTCTGTTTCTAGGAAAACAAAGCTCAAGAGGGCTACTACAATAATTACACACATTGCTGGCACTATCATCTCAATTCACTTTCTGTCTGAGAAATCAACATAAATTGACAGTGCTTCTGTATGACAAAGTAACACAATTCAACAGACAGAATGCTTCTGTCTGACAAAGTAACATAAATCAATAGACAAATTGCTTCTGTCTGACAAAGTAACACCAACACAGAACAACAGACAGAACAACAGACAGAGTGCTGCCATCATAAACATTCTCTCTCCTAACGGCTTGATCCCAGCTCAAGCTCGAGCTTTTATCTGCTCTTCTCCTTCCTGTTCCACCCCTTCTGTTTAGTTGTTCCTGTTCTTCTCTTTCAGCAAGCTCCTCTCACTGTGGGCTCCATGGGATGACCTCAGGCCTATTTAGGGCAGGGAAGATCTCCAAACTCCCTAAGCCTATTAAGGGCAACGCAGTATATACTGTTTCCAACAAAGACTTGACAAAATCAAAGGTGAGGCTCAAAGGCATTTGATTAACTGAAGCAAAGAGCAAAGTACTACTTTACTTGCCATTACAGGTGGCAGTAGTAGTGGTAATAGGTAGTGGTAACAGGTAGTGGTAGTGGTGATGGTGGTGGTAGTCGTAATAGTCATAGTAGTAGTAGCAGTATTTCACAAATGCATTCTGTAGTATCAGAGAGGTATAAATGACCTTAGAGCAGTGGTTCTCAATCTTCCTAATGCTGAGACCCTTTAATACTCATATGTGGATGTATCTGCATGTGGGTGTACCCGCCTGGAGATGGATAGAAGAGTGTTTTCCGATGATCTTAGGTGACCCCTGTGAACGGGTTGTCCAACCCCCAAAGGGGTTGAGACCCACAGGTTGAGAACCATTGCCTTAGAGGGTATCTTGTTGTAATGTTAATGGGATATAAGATCTCCCCAGCCATTAATAGGCCTCACTGTGGAGCCCATTAAGGGAAGCTTGCTTATAGGAATGCTTTCACACATTTTGCTCATTTCTAATTAGGCACTGAGTCAGGGAGAGTTGTGATACCCTTTGGCTCTAAAAAGGGTATATACACTCTGAGGTTAGCATTTTGCTTTGGGATTCTCTCATGGGTAGAATGTTCTTGTGATCTGACCAAATGAGACTCTGGGTAGCCATTAAGGAGCCCCCTGACTTTGAAAAACATATATGTTGGTGCTTTTCTCTCTGGTAACTATCTGTGTAGTGCCTTGGTCAGACAATCGAATCTGTCTGTTGATCTGTGCTCATTTCTCAGACAGTTAGAAGCCCTGTCTATTGGTCTTTATTTCTCTGCTTGTATTTTCTCTGTTGGCATTTTTTTTCTGGAGTTTAGGGTGCTGACTTTTCCCCTGAACTAGTAAATGTAATTAAAAAGATTGTTAATACCTTAAGCAACTATCTTTCCTATTAAAGCAGATCTAAGAACCTGTGCTAGCAGCCATCCTGGGTATGTCAGTATGGTTGTCTCTACACATGTCTATCTCCCCATATTTTCCAGTTGAGGTGACTGTGCCTTGGCAGAGAAATGAAATGACTTCTCTAAGATACCTAGTAAGGTAAAGGAAGGCTGAAACTTTCAAATCCAACCCACCCCCTGACCCTTAGCAAATAACCTTGTGTCCTACTTTTTGAAAAAATAAATCAACATTGATGAATGTGAACTCCCTCTGATTTATTCTACCTCTGCTCTTAACCTGTTAATGTCATTTTTTATCTTCCTTTCCTTCTTTGTGGGCTTAGAGAATGAGGTGGCATCCTCTTGGCTAAAGTTCCCTTGCTCACCTGTATTATCAATGCCCTCCCTTCTTTCTCCCTTGGTGATTCCATTGCTTCAATGGCTTGAATTATTGCATCTATGTTATATTACCCTGGAAACCATATCTGCAACCCAAACTTTTTCCTAGAGCTTTAAGCACATATTTTCCATTATTTGTTGAGAGTCACCTCCCACAGCCTAGAGTCCAGATCTGTTGCATTTAAACCCTCCCCTAGGGTTCTCTAATATCTTTAATGGTATAGGGGGTGGTGTTTAATCTCTACCAATGGCTCAACTCCCCACTAATTGCTTTCTCCATCAAGTTGGAGGGTTCAAGCTTCCCCTCCAGTACCATTTAACCACTGAACAGACAGATTAACTTTTTTAATCATTCAGAAAAACTTTTTTTAATATTCTTTTTAATTTTATTTTTTAATTTATGTAATGAAACAAATATTCCCATAACATAGTACAGTAAAAAAAAAGATGATTGTACAAGAAATTACAAATTTACTGTACACAACTTGCTTTCTCTTTTAAATATACAATAAAATTATCATATAAATTTTTTCCTTTCCTCCCACTGCCAGAGACAGGTACCATTAGACCCAAATAAGTGTATACACACACACACACACACACACACACACACACACACACACACAATTATTCTATATGTACATCTGTTTATCAATTCTTGGTACAGAATTGGTACCCAATTCTGGGTGCAGACAGCATCCTTCTTTACATGTCCTTTATAGTTAATTTGGGTATTTATAATATTCAAAATAAATCATTGACTCTAAATTCTTCTTAAAATAATACTATCATTGCTGTGCACAATATTCTCTTGGTTCTGCTCATTTTGTTCTTCATTTATGCAAGCCCTTCCATGTTTTTCTAAAGTCATTGAGCACAACATAAAAGAGGCAAGAGAAAACTATTACAATGGAGCAGAAGAGCAGAAAAGTGAAAGGGAATGAGTCAACCTTGCTCTCATTGGATTTGGCTTAAGGAGGGAACAACATATACACTCATTTGGGTATCTTTCCATACAGGAAAGTGTGGGGGGGGGAGGGAATAAAAGGCGGGATGATAGAAGGGAGGGCAGATTGGAGGAGAGGGTAGTTAGAAGGAAATACTTTTGAAAACAGACAGGATCAAAGGAGAAAAATAGAATCAATGGGGGGGGCACAGTAGGATGGAGGGAAATGTAGTCTTCCACCATATAACTACTATGGAAATGTTTTGCATAACTACACATGTACAACCTATATTGAATTGTTTGTCTTCTCAATGGGGGTGGGTGAGGAGAGAAGAAGGGAAAGAATCTGGAAATCAAAGTTTTAAAAACAAATGTTAAAAAATTATTTTTATGTGCAAATAGGAAATAAAATATATAGGCAATGGGGGTATAGAAATCCATCTTGCCCTACAAGAAAGTAAGGGAGGGAGATGGGGGAGGACATAAGAGAAAACAAATTGGAGGACAGGGCATTCAGTATGCTTGCTATCTTGGGGTGGGGAGTAGGGGAGAGATGGGGAGAAAATTTGTAACTCAAAATCTTCCTTATGGTTTCTTTTACCTGTTTACCTTCTCATGTTTCTTACATTTGAATGTCAAACTTTCTATTCAGCTCTGGTTTTTTCATCAAGAATGCTTGAAAGTCTTCCACCTCATTGAATGACCATATTTTCCCCTGAAACATTATACTCAATTTTGCTGGGTAGGTGATTCTTGGTTTTAGTCCTAGCTCCTTTGATCTCTGGAATATCATATTCCAGGCCCTTCAATCCCTTAATGTAGAAGCTGCTAGATCCTGTGTTATCCTGATTGTGTTTCCACAATATTAAAATTGTTTCTTCTTGGCATCTTGTAATATTTTCTCCTTGATCTGGGAACTCTGGAACTGGGCTATAACATTCCTAGGAGTTTTCTTTTTGGGATCTTTTTCAAGAGATGATTGGTGAATTCTTTCAATTTCTATTTTGCACTGTGGTTCTCAGATATCAGGGCAATTTTCCTTGAGAATTTCTTGAAGGATGACTTCTAGGTTCTTTTTT